>JAQGAI010000006.1:0-44659 GCA_034696905.1 Lepidocyrtus violaceus | reverse complement strand
CCAGTTATTCCGGAGCCCTGAAGGAACTCTTGCTGTTGTTGTTGGGCCTGCTGCCTAAAGTAGGCGGCGAGCTCCCGTTGCTTCCTGTCCGCACTGTCGGGGGACATTTGCGCCTCGAACTGCTTGGGAAATGGGAGCTTAGCTTGAGCTGAGGAGGTAGTGGGGAGTTTGGGGCGCAGCTTTGTTGATGGAGGGGCTCCATCTTGACTCCCGAAAAATAGGTTTTTAGCTCGGTTAAATATGCTACTTCCGGATGAGGTTCTTTGCAGCGAGTCCGGATAGCTCCGTGTGGTCGTCTTAGGTGTCGCTTGCGGTATTTGTTGCTGCGGCTGTTGCAGAATTTGTCTCTGATGCTGCTGCTGATGTTGTTGATGATGATGATGTTGATGCTGGTGGCTTTGTTGCTGCTGGATTGTGATGGTGGATTTGTTTTGCAGCTGAAGGGAGTGGGAGGTTTGTACAGGCATTTTTTGTTGCTGTTGTTGGAACCGGGGCTGGACAATGGTTTTATTTTGTTGCTGAATTACATCCTTTGTTTTCAGTTTATCTACAGCAGCCAAACCGGGATTCACCCTGTTGGACTTATTGGTAGCTTGCTCCGCAAGAAGGGATATATCTGTTTCCACTCGTAATGGCTCAATTCTTGGCGGAGGGGCGATTTTGGGAAACTCTGAAAGACTTTTCTGACGAGGGATAATTACTGGCCTCTTTGGTTGCTCATTAAAAGCGCTCATTGTTGTGTTGGGCTGGGCGTGGATTGGAGATCGACTCATTTCCTTTGGAGAGATGTTTATGTTGGCGGGTGAAATGCTGGCAGGGGAGATGGGCGAAATATGGAGCATATCTCCGGATGCGGATTTTATTAGCGGGGACAAATTATGTGCACTTGTATTCACTTGTTGTTGTGGTCGAATAGCAGCCATATTATCTTTATCCTTGGAAGTGGTCTCCGGAGAGGAGGCCTGGTACAGATTGATGAAATTCCGTAGATTTGATCTAGCGCTTGATAATCTCGTATTCTCCTCATCATCATTTAGTGTTGACATCCGGTTTGCATTAACTGTTGCTCGCTGCTGCTGCGGACCTCTCATAACCTTAGACATGACTGGAGTGAGAACCAGTCCATCTGGATCCGGAACTGGAGAATTACTTTCCATCATCTCGGGCTGATGCATGCTGCTTTTCTCCGGACTGTGTTGGGTCACTGGGACTGGATCATTATTTGCCGTTACTTGCCTACTACTGGCGAAAGCTGATCCGGAGCTTTGCTGCATGTCAAATGGTTTCTTTGTACTATTTTCAAATCTTGACAACAGGTCTTGTTGACTTCCACTACTGCCCTGATATGGGAGCTTTGTGGGTGACGTTGAGAAGGGTACTTGTGACTTGTCCTCTTCAGGATGACTTAAGTTACCGGAAGAAATCTGCTGATCAAGGGTCCTCTTAAATGCTTCATCGAAGCTTTGCGTAACTCCAAAAGCTTTTAGAGGGGGGCGGACTACAGGGACAAATTCCTCTGCGGAATGACCCATAGAACTGAATCCTGAATTTCTTAGCATTCCAGCATTGTTGGAATCCATTTGGGTGCCATTGATGATACTGCTGCCAGTGGGCTGAGGGCCACTGATGAAAGTAGGATTGGAGGCCATGTGAGGAGGGTAGTTTGATGAATCTTGCGCCATTTTCCCATATTGTTCATAAGGTTGCGGCTGCTGCTGCTGCTGTTGAGAAACTGGTTGGTACTGAGGTACATGTGATGGGACAGGCTTTGCTGAAGCAGCCTCCGTGACGGTCCCAGGGAAGCCTTGTGCCAACGGCTGCTCAAATCTGTTCTTCGATGAATGTACTCTACTTGAATTACTACTATTGTCCGCTCTATAAGATGGGGACAAGTCTTGGGATCGTTTCGCCCAGGGCAAGTCAATCTTCTCATCCTGAACCATTTTGGTCACGGGTGGGAAAGCGGTCGATCCAGAAAGTGCCTGCTGACTTTGACTCACACTTTGCACAGGTAACACAGAAGCAGGGACGAAGGCAGACTTTTTCATGGCTTCCATCGCAGCCGCAGTTGCATGAACCATGTGAACGCCAGCGTTTGTTGTTTTGCTATGTTTATTCTGATCCGATTTGTTGGACTGTTCAGTCGATACGTTTGGGAAGGATTGGTGAGGTTTCATTGGCGTGGGCTTCCTCACAACGTTCATTGGATTACGTTGCTGCTGCTCATTCAGCTTGCTGTCGAAGGAGTTACCTTGGAACAACAGCTTCTTTTGGGAGACTGCCTGCAGGTTCACGTTATCATGGGAGGAGTAGACTGGTCGATTATAAATTCTTGAAGGCTGCCCACCTCTCACTTGATTCAAGGCATTGGTACTCACGGTTTGCTTCATACCCGGAAACATCATTGCTCGATTGCCCCCGTACTGGTTGCCGCCTCCACCGACTTGATATCCGCTTGACGATGAATGAGGGGATCTCCACTGAGGATGATAGTCTGAAGTTTGACCCTCAAAGGATTTGTTCTCGAAAACGTGTAGTTTATTTCGTACTTGCGGAGGCAGCTGCGATTTTTCCGAGTTGGCCCAAACCGGCTTTGAAAAACTTTCACCGGAAGCGGCCAACTGCTTCCCATGGGACAATGCCATTTCTGACACAGATCTCGGAGCTCGGAGAGGCGATGGCACGGGGGACGCACTGGGACTTGATCCTTGACTGCTGGACTCGAAAGACGTTTTGATATTAGAAAAGCGGGAAGTCCATTGCCGATCATTCACTCCCAAGTAGGATGGTCGAAGGGGGCGACTCACCCCCAGGGCATTGTTCTTTTCCAAAAATGCCAAAAACTTTTTATCCCCTTCCGTTTTTGCCATGAATGGTTGATACTTTACACTATTGCCATTGTTCTTCATCGTCCGATAATTGCAATCGGAATCCTCCTCATCCTCCATTTCGCTGTCGTCATCATCATCATTGTTATTGGAGTGGAGGATGAATCCAGGTGGTTGGGGAATGTCAATCGTGTTTGCCCGCTTGAGCCTCTTCTTCCTCTCATTTTTGCTTTTGTAGCGGATGGCCCTGGAAGCGGAAGCGGAGATTTGTTGTCCTTCGTCATTTGAGAAATATGGGGTGCTACTGCTCATATCCATTGGCATTGCTCTTGAATTATTACCCATGTTGCCTTGTTGTTGTTGTGCTGTGAGACTTGTTCCGTTTGAACCAGCAACGTTGGAAACTCTGGTCAGAGAGTTCTGCTGATTTTCCCCAGGGAGACTTCCATCACTTCCGGTTAGTTTTTCGGGGGATGAGGAGGCATTGTTGTTGTTGTTATTATTATTATTATTTGTATTTAGAGTAATGGCGATTTGAAGCTGAGGGAATTCCGAGGAGCTTAGTTCTTTCAGAGAGATTTGAACATTTTCTATCCTTTTGGAGGATGGCTGCTGCTGTTGCTGACTCTGGAGAAAGTTTCCAGATGGAGTTGTAGTGTAAGTTATGGTGTTCCCAGAGGAGACAATCGTGTCAGTAGAAATTCCGGAGTTGCCGGTGCTGCTGATGTTTACAACCGTATTGTTGTTGTTGGTAGTTAAGGGGAGGACGGAAGTCGAAACTGGGGCAGTGTTGTTGCAGGGAGGAAGATCGTAGCCGTTTGTTGGGGTTTGGTCACCCTTATGGAGGCTCCGTTCCACTCCGGTTTCCGGCCCACTTTCCTCCGTATAGCCGGAATCTCCGGATTGGTAAAATGGGGAGTAGCCATTTGACTGGGTTGAATAACTGGGGTGACTTGACATGTCATATGAATTTTGCTCCGGTTGTTGGTTATAGTCCACCACCTGCTGCTTCAGCGCTTGTGGGGGAGAGTAAGGTTTGGGCATATCCAATGCATAGTTCCTGTCTGGCCTCATTCCGGCCTCGGCAGCTTGATAGGAGGATAGACTATTTCTTCTTTTCCTCCGGTCTTCCTCCTCCGACATTTGCTTCTTGATGGCAGCCTTGTGAATGGCAATTTGGACGGTTTCTTGTGGGGTGAAAAAGGATTTGCTGGGATCATCCTGGGAGTCGCTGCTCTTATTATTGTCTAGTGAGTAGGTGCGAAAAGGTTTGATTTTGAGGTTCCCAATTACCCCGCCCACGATTGGACAACTGTCGTCAATACTGGCATAGGTCATGCGACGCTCCGGAGGAGGTTGATAACCTTCATAGAACTGGGTGGCGTGTTTCACGAAAGGGACAAAAGGTCGGGGTATACTGGTGAGCCGCTTTTCCACATCCGTTTGCCAATTCGGGGTGGACACGCAACCACCACCACCGCTGCCACTTGGCAAAATTTCCTTTTCCCTATCCATACCGCTGCTAATGCTGCTGGTATTATTTTGGCTCGCTACTTCATCTTGAGCTGAAGAGCTATGTGGGTAGGGTACAGAGGAAGTAGGTGAGAGTGGCAGATTGTCTGGCTCACTCTCCGAAGAGGTAAACAGACGAGGGTTGGATGGAGCCGGAACTGTGCCAACAACTGTAGCGTCACCCGTTTTGTAATTATTTATGTTGTTGAGGTTAATATTATTATCATTATTATTAGTTCTGGTGACGCTCTCCGAATTTCCCAATGATGATAGGTCCTGCACGTTGGAGTAAATGGAGGGCGGCTGTTTTGCGGGCTCTCGAGCGTAAAATCGAAATCCGGTGGATTCTTCGAACAGCCTCCTAGCCTCGGCCAACTCTTCCTGCGTAACGCCAACCGTGTGGGATCTGGGTTGGGAGCGTCTTCTCGCCAATCTAATTTTCCATGGAACTCCCTCCCTCTGCTCATCGTTGTTCCCCATGGCTGGATTATTCCCACCGGGGTTGGCGTTGTTGCTCATGTGACTCAACGCATTGTTATGATGCTCCACCATTGTTCCTATATTTTGATTATTGCTGACAGAATAATCCACATAGGCTGGCATTGGAGATATAATGCTGTTATCTAAGAAATCATTCCGTGGCGGCGGAGAAAACTCGCCGATCCACGAATTAGAACTACTTTTAATGATATCGGAATACTGGGGTTGTGCACAGCCAATCATGGTGGTGCTCTGACCTGTATTTTGTAATCCGGAGGTGGAAGCAAACCCTTCCAAAGAATTATTTTCCCTCACTGGAACAGCGTTTCCGGAAGTGGGATTTAGCCCAAATGGCTTTTCCTTGTCGTCATGCTGCTGTTGTTGCTGGTGTTGTTCCTCAACATTCAATGAAGATTTAAGTCGATCGATCAATGCAATTAGCTCCTTTCCTTTGGAGGGATCACAAGCACGGATATCAGTGTCTGCGGGGATTTGGGCAAGAAGGACCCCCGGATCCTTGATAAGCGAAGCACGCAATAAGGTCAAAACCTTGTCAACCTGTTGAATGAGACCAAACTCATCTCCGGTAGCAGCTAAATCCCCACAAACTTTCTCACCACCACCAGCACGGTTCTCCTCCACACGGGATTTAATACTACTACTACCTACAGAGTCGATAACAGTCGGATCAGGTACAGAGAACTTCCTTTGTGACTTAAGTCTGGGAGCAACGATCCCAGCTTCCGTTGAACCCCCTTCACCTGAACAACCAAGTTGATCTTGTGATAAGAATGAAGAAGCTGAAGTGTCACTGAGCTGATGATCGAAGTATGCGCTTGGAGCAGACCCTCTCTTGCTATTCCTCTTCAAAGAGTTTTTCAATCCTTCCATAAAATAGGAGAACTCCGTTGCAACGTCGTCATACTGACTATGACTACTGCTCAGTTGTGAGCCGTCCGCTACTGATGATGATGAGTTGGCACAGGGTATTGTAACTACTGTCGGCAGCTGCGGTGGTGCGAGTTGTGTTGAGCTATCCTCAACCGTTGTTGTTGGAGCAAGGCTCAAATTCGCAGACAAATCCTCGCCGGACTCTGTGCCAGAGTCGAAGAGACACTCCTCGCTGCTGCTTCCCGTGGATGAGGAACTTTCCTCTTCCCGAAGAAGCTCTAGTCCACCTTCACTATTTCCAACACTACTGCCACTAGCATTTGTGGAAGCACTGGGATGATTATTATTTGGAGGAGCAGAGGAGCAATGATTATTGTAGGTGATGCCGCTGTTTACCAGCGTTGGGGAGGATGGTAGTTCGGGAAACGAAGTAGTATTATTCCCAACGACGACCTTATTATTACTCTTATCTGAGCTATTATGGCTACCGTAAGGATTATTATGAGAGCTTGAATGAGATAAATGATGAGACTGACTGCCCATTAGATTATGACATGATAAAGTAGCACAAGCCCCATAAGCCCCACCACCACCACCACCGCCACCGATTGCAGGTGAGGAAGAAGAAATACTACTCAAAGAGCTCTGTAGCTGATCTAATATCAAGGGCATCAACTCACACTCACCCGTCACATCCGTTGTCGTCGCACTCCTTCCCTGATCCCCGCTTTCGGAAGCGACGGAGCTTTGTTGGATCAGTATGGGCGTGTGGGAAGAGGAGGAAATCTCTGTTATTTCCACGGATGCGGATACTTCTGAAAATACAAATAACCGTTAGAAAAATCCATCCAGTATAGTAAATTATAAAAATACATGATATGATGATATAATGACTGACTGACTTCCGTCCCATTCATAAACTTGCCATACAAAAACAACTTCAGCAATTTAACAGTTTTTCTCTCATTTTTGCGAGCGAAAAAAAAATACACTCTAATTTTATTGCTGACCCACTCATCCATGCTGATTTTATGACTTGTTTAGGATTATAAACAGAAACGATCTTATTTTAAGGGTTTTTGGATCGTGTAAAAAGCATGGAATGGGAAACCTCGCATCAGCATTCGGCACCGTTTAAACCCATCCGCTAAACAATTTACGTTTTCTCATCAATCAGCAACGATATTTGACAAGTAAATCGAAAATGTCAAAGGATTCGTTTGAGAAAAAAGGGATATAATTGTATTCGCAACTTTGCTAATATACTGAAGGAGAGTGACAGCTCTTTACAAGTTCAAAAACTGAGGGATTCTTCAACCCAGCCATTTTTTGGCTGGCATGATTTCTTAGGAACGAGCACATCCCTTTGCCAACTTTTTTCTCTCCTCTCTGCAAGGTAGAGAAAGAATGGCGATAAAAGTGTCGCAGATTAGTTCAATCAGTGAAATTATATGTTTCGTTCCGTGTTGTTTACTAACTACTATTTAAGCTAAAAAAATATGTAAGTACGTCGTGTGGCTTCATTTAACTGCACAGGGGGGGAGAAAGAAATCTAGTGCACATCTGGCATCACTATGACGCAGGGACAAAAATTTTCGCGAAATCATACGATATATTTATTTGACAAGTTATTTTTACGTTGTTTGGAAGCTAACATGTATTAGTTGACTGCACTATTTTATGCACAAAAACATAAATAGAGCAGTGAAGAGGAATTTTCACCAGGTGACAAAATAACCAGTATAAGTAAGCACGGTTTTTACTCCGAGTCAATTTTGGAATTCGAAGTAATGAACCATTTGAATGATACATATTGCCTACACAAATAGCTAAAACGTTTTCCAACAAACTTCTTGAAAAAAATCTTAACCGTTTCGGACAAATTGCTTTTTCTTATCAATGTTATCACTTGATTATCATGATTAAAATTCTATGTTTATACTTACCACTTGATTGGACCCTTTGCTCCTTGCTGGATTGTTCCACTTCTTCGCAAGTGTCAATCTGTAGGGGTAACAAGAGAAAAAAGATGTGAATGAACAACACTCAACAAAACGAATGATTTGTAGGGACGAACAGGAGCTCTAGCAAATTGCAAAACTTGATTAGCAGCCACTTTCAGCATATTTTAAGTACAAAAATTGTGTGTTCAACTCAAGCATGAAAATATTTATTTCGCAAGATAGCAAAAACTATTCGTTCCTCTTGCAATATAATTATAAAACAGATAGGCAAAGTCTATTTAAGGGCAGGAGGAAGTACTACGATGATCTACTCGAGTAAATTCAGGTAACAAAAAAAATCATTCTTTGCTTCTAAAAAAAGGGAATAAAAACTGAAGTTATAATTTGCTCAATTGATTTTTATCCTCGAGATATATGGCTAACCAATTCTCACAGATTAGACACGCTCGTTAACTTTTGACTAAAAAGAAGTGTAACAAATTTTTCCGACGGATGCGTTGACGCGCCTAATTAGTTAGCTTCCTAGCCTAGCCTGCCTTCCGTGCTTGCTATTTTTTTATTTGCAATTTGGCAGATATAAAATAAGAACATGAGTGGCAATAGCAAAAAAAAACAGTTCTTGAATATTTATGTAGGTATATGTTTAGTGCAAATTATAAGTAATTTTTTAATCTTCCTTCCCAAATAAAACACAACAAATGGTTGTGTTGAGGTGGTAGAAGACAGACTAAACAATATTTTTTACGATTGTTTTTTACAACTCGTCAAAATCCTCAAGATCCGTTATGATTGAACGGAGAGAGTGGTTTGAAAAAAGAGACAAAGCACGAAGGGGGAGTGAGTTACAGGCTTATAAAGTTAGCGGATGGATGGACATGCTCCGTGTGTAATAAAAAAAAATAAGGGAAAATAGTCAAACCCCAAGAAGACTTTACTGAAAACAATGCAATAAAAGAAGGAAATGTCCTAAATATAGTTATTAGTGCCTACGCAGTATTTATGGAAGCATCATGGATTTGGATCATGAGAGTCCTCAGTGTCAGTAGATGAGATGTATGTACAGTATTAGTATATTTGGAGTAGATCAGATCAGCATCAGCGTATTATCATTTGAAGGAAAAAATAGAAAGGCGAAGAACTGCGTTTCCCATCCCATCATCATGAAACTGATACTTATGTTTGGGCTACATTTCCAAGTAAAACAAAGGACAAGACATGCTGCGTGGTTCTGTGCCGGAGTCACAAGAGAAATGAATGATATTATCCTCGGGTAAAAAATCAGAGAAATTCAGACAAAACGCAAGTTTTATTTTAAAACAATTCTGGCGATAATGGAGACAGTCAGCCAGTACTTATCCTTCATTGATTTGGGTCGTGATGTCGGCGGTCAGAACAACAGAATAATATAACGCAGTGAAGTGACAAGAGTTTTGGTACGGTAAACGCATTTTCATATTTCAGCAAAATAGGTAGACAAATTTGTCTACACAAATGACATTGATTTCCTATATCCGCCCCCACAATTTCAAAACTAACGGCTTATTGTTAAATTTAAAAAAAAATTATAACTCATCTCATATCAGTTGAAGGTAAGGAATTGTTAAGAAACTGTCAACTGTTTATACCAACATGGTTCATTAATATGTGAATATACTACGCCTACAAACGTATTTGGAACGGTCGGATAAATTGGCTGTTGTGAAATCTACCATATACTTAAGCATATAGGTAAACCCTTTTGTGATTTTTTTCCTCGTGATTCCTAATCTTAGGATTTCATTTCGGATTGAAGTAGACTCAACTAAATATCCGTGTTTAAATTATTTCTTCTTTGCCTTTTCCATATCCAAAAAAGATTGCGCCAGCACAAGACTAACACCATTAGCACTTCCTCGATATTTCATAAGAGCCGTAGAGTGAGTAGGCGGATACCAATGCCAACCATATGCATCAATGTATTTATTATTCAGACGTTTATCCTCTCTTCTGCTTTCTAAAACATGGCTTGCTTGAGAGCATTTTCTAAAAACTAAACTCCTTCTTGACTATACTGCTATAAGAAGAGGAAGGGTTTTCGGAGATAAGGGAAATAATAAGCGCTCTTTGTGCTAAATTAACTAACAACAGGAGCATCAACAAACCATCCCGATTCTGGCAGAACATTATGATCTTCCATATTGCAAACGTCTATAGACGATTTACAAGCCTGCTAATAGATTCCTACATAAATTTTCAATACATATCATGTGAATGTGGAGGGACGAACATCTGCATTTCCATTTCGACATTTAAATCTAGACTGAGACATTTACATAAAGTACAGCGGAGGGATATAGTACTAAATGGGAATGTTGGGGAAGCGTAGCTAATGTTTATATTATGTACCGTTCAACACTGCACTTTTGTAGTGATTGTGAGAAAAGGGGAGAGAGGATCGAGATTTCACCATCTCTTGCTCTTCAAGATAGACAAACCCAGTTGAAGATAAAGGGAGGAGGACAACTGAGCAGTTTAAGTAGTTGCCAGCTATTTTGCTGTGCAGAAAAAAGTTGAAGGATGCCAAAAATGAAACGAACGACAACTCCAACCTGGACTTGTTTGGTAATGTTTGTGGGAAAAGAAAAAATATATATATCACTGCGCTACTACTCTCCTAATTTTTTTTAAATCTTACTCGATAGGAGAGCGACCGACTTTTGGCATTTGCACTTTCTGAACTGAACGGATAATGGAAACAAGAAGAAAAAATAAAATGAGCCTGAAGGTGTTCTTTTTCCCATCAAGGCATAGGATGAAGATGTTATGTAAATATCTGAAACTAAACTGATAGTTTTAACTGAAGATTGGAAACTCCTTTTCTTCCACTTTATTGTGCATTTCCTTGGAAATAAATAAATAAACAGGAATTAGGACGGAGGCGATTTGAATCTCAATGCTCTTAATTGAGACTTTGAAATGCTTTGAGAAAGCTATTTTGCACTTTTATCTTTTAAAATGTACAATGTTTTCATACAAAATGAAACTTGATGGGGAGTTGAGGTAAAAAGGTTCCCATCTTACAACAAGCCTTAAATAACATTTCCCATTTTTTACTTTGCTGGTAATTTAACGTTGATTGATCTACACATTTGCTTCCACATGAACTATGTATATCTACCCATCCCTAGATTGCTTGGCTAGACATTTCAGAAAAAATTGACCTGCCCATGTGACACGTTATACTCGTTATTAGAAATCTGGCACGCTCGCATGATTTTCGAAATCCAAGCTTTCACATTTATAATTATTGCAAAACGTTTAAAATTGTACGGTTGTGGTTTGCTTGCAGTGATTTTGATGATTTTTTCCAATAAAAAGTATAAACATTAAGCTATATTAGTACATACATATGAACAGCCAGGCTGAAACTGAACGCCACGTGTTGCCAAGTACAGTCAAGTCATTACACGGCAATAAATTTATTTCGGAGACATTGTGGAACATAATTTTGTATATCAAGGTCTATGTCATGGGGACGGTAAACTATCATGAAATGCTAGATTTACACTTCAAAAAATCAAGGATACGCTATTAAACTGATCGTGATCATGAGCTCCGGATGGGAGTAAAAACCGTGGGATGACATTAATAAAAATCATATAGTAAGTACAAGCTTTTCAATTAGAGCGAGATATAGGTAGTTGCACTATGGTAGGTAGATATGATAAATTAATCACTGAAATAGATGGCTTTCAGGCCGACATGTTAATATATTGCAATTGGACTTGAGTAGTTTATTTAAACCTTACACATTTAACAAGAAAACTCAATAGCGACAAATAAAGCCCAGCTCCACATGAATGGTGTTTTGCACAGAACAATAAAAAACTGAAGAGGAGAAAGCTAGCTTACCATTTCTTTAATTGTAGGGGACTCCATGTCGGCTTCCTCCACATCCGCTCCTTTTTGCTCAAGTGAGGATGACATCGACATGCTCACCTTTGCAATGATAAATAGAAACGTGAACAACACAAGGAACCAAATTTTGACAGGTAATCAAGGGAGTCGCACTTTGATTAGTGGACCCCGGCAACGAATAGCACAAAAAAAATTGTTAATTGGCAATTTAATGTTGAATACAATGATAGTACAGTGATTTAAAACTGGGGCGCACAGAATTCCATGAAAACACTAATTTTAGCAAATAGTACAAGTTCAGTAACTGAATAGATAGTTTCTAATTTTGGAGCGGTACTGACCACTCAAATTATTGGACGGTTCAATCAAATTGTCATTTACACTGGAATTTATTATCCACGCTGTTTTATTATCGTTAACTTCTACACTTATGCAACTCGTATTTCGTATATTATTTATGTTGTTCTGAAAACGTTATCGTTTCAATCTGTTTCTTTCGCTCTCTCTTGATTGTTTCGAGTTTCGGCACATAGCGAAAAAAATTTAAAGCTGTTTCGACGACCGTGAAATTATCAATGTTTTGTAATAATAGCACGCAAAGAAGAAAGGGTGACTGCTTTCCGATTTACAAAGATGCAGAGATTTGCAAAGAGGGAACTTCATCTTCATTAGACATTTTCATTTTTTTTTTTCAGATATACGAGCAGTCATAATATTTCACTGTAAGCTGGGTAGGGATAGGTAGACAGCTCTTTGTCTCGAGTCAGGATATTGGAACTCAAACAAAAGAGTTGTCAACGACTTTTACTAAAAGTCTTATTTTGGAACAGCAACTATAGCCAAGAGACTATGACTATGACTGGAAAATAGGAATAATGTGACAGGGGGAATAACTTTTCCAAAAAGCCAAGGAACACCCGGACGACGTAGTAGTACAATACTAATAAAAATAGCAACTACTGCAAGTAAAGCAATGACTTTGCTCTACCCCTCCGGTAAACAAGTTAACTTTTTTTTTCTGAAGAAATGAAGGAGGCAAAAAATTGTTTTAGCTTTTGGGTCAAATGTTCCCTTTCCTCATGTCGAACCAAACAACTATGTTTGTTTATCAGGTTTTTCCGGATCCATAAATGACTATATCTGGTGGAAAGTTGTGGAAGACGATGATCATGATGATTATGATTTAAAAATATGAAGCTGATGATGTTTCTTTTTTTCTGGATGCTATCCCGGTACAATATCATATCATCATACTAATACTCGGTTGTGAGAAACGGAGGAAAAGGAAGGAAGATGGAAATCCCATCGCTCAGCCCTTTCCCCAGTTATAGTTGATGTTTAACGTATACACAAATGTATGTATGTAACTGTTTTTGTATGGGAGCCGTGGAAAATTATATCTTCCTTATCAACATCGTCCCCTTTCCCTTCATATTTCTTACCACTACCAACGACAGCAAAAATAATATAGTATAAAAATATATAATAACTCGGCTCACTCAGCTTTCCTTGCTTGCTCCCGTCATATTATTAGACTAAAAAAGTTAGCAAGGTCTGGTGGTGCTGCTGGTGCTAGTGCTCCCGTGGCGAAGAGTTTAGCCACATGAAATCATCATCGTAAAAAAATGTTCCAACTTTGTGCACTGCACTCCTTTCATATTTTTTAGTAGAGGAGATGAAGATGAGTCGTTTTCTTAAAATAGTGTTATCAACCTTTATCTAACTCTTCTTTCGATAATGTGTAAGAAGCTATATTATAGTTTGTTCACTTCCAATAATATTTAATGCACTTTATGATAGTCCTCCCTTTAAATGTTTGAGTTGGCATGATGGGAAGATAGTAAAATGAATGTAGCTATTTTCTTTCCTATATTATCATCACTTAAGTTTAGCCATTACGTTGGAGGAAAAAAACCAACGGAAAACGTTTATACTAAAAAAATCTCCTCCGTTGCGGGAGGAATATAACTTCCTGTCCATTTATTTATCACTGCATATCCTCCTTGACACATTTGATACAGTTATGATTTTTTTGTCTGAAGCTGTCAAGTCACACTGGATGGATTTCCCTTTCTTTAGAATTTATTTTCTAAAATGCACTTTTCTCATGACAAAATTGTGTCACGGTAACGAATTATTTGTGGGAAATGTTCCAGTTTTTGACGTCCATTTCTTGCCACTTTCTCTCCTTTACTGTATGGTTACTAATGGCTTATAGAAGTTGCCAGTTATCATACGCTTCACCGGTTGAATGGACGAGTGAAATGGGCACATTGTAAAGCATTTTGGCACCTAAACCGGCACCCGGCATTTTAGCGACTGCCTTATTTCCCACTTTATTCACACATTCATGTAATGCATAACGAGCTATATGGACTGACTATGTGTGGATCTTTTGTTTTTTTTATTATGATTTTCTTGCTGTACAATGACGACGACAAATTGCTAACCTGTATTATAATATCAAATAGTTTAATAGAACCGTATCAGTACCAAATTGTATGACTGTTCTACAATGCTAACACGTTGAACTTGACATAGAACAAGTTGAAAAGTAGCTTACTCGAATTAAAGAGTAAATAGGCGTACAGTGGTTTATATAACGTTCCAATGATAAGAACAGTACATGAGTGCACTGTGCTCACTACGTATTTTGCAATGTCATAGATGATTAAAAAGAAAGCGGCTAGGTATGTGTGGTTACAGCCTAAGCCGTTGTTGATATTTACTCCACTTACACTAAATGCAAGTAAGAATGCCAGATTAAGTGGATATCTTCACTGGCAAGAAATATCAAAATGGATGCGTGAATTGATTACGTAACAAGCTATCATGGCGAGGATTATGTATAGTAAAAATGTGCTTTAAATAAAAGTGATGTATATTGACTCAGTGCATGCAAATATTACGTCATTAAATGGTCCTGTATTTAAAAAAAAACTTTTAAATCTATTCAGTTTATTGTTGAAGAAAGTGGAAACTTACCAGAGGGAATGAACAATAATAATATGATGTAGAAATTAAGTGCTCCAAAATGCTGGAAATTGAAAACTTTCACAACACTTTCACATTCAATTGCAAAATCAACTTTGTGAGGATGGGAGGAAAGAGACAAACAAATGACCAGTTTAAATGTGTACCGGGGAAGATTATACTATCGTATTAAATAAAACAGAATTCGTTTAAACAGGCTGGAGAAAATTCATGAAGATGATGATGAAATATACTGCAAACTTTTTAAGATCTACATTTTCATTATCCCATTTAATAAATGTTTTCACACTCGGCCAATTAAGTTTCGTAACTTTTTAGTTTAACATTTGTAGCTTAACTCTCCATTTCCCTTTGCCTAAAAATTACAAATGTGCTCACAGTTTAATCAATCAAGGATATTTAAATTAAGTGTATAACAAGCTCATTTAAAAATGGTTCCTCTGCTGTTGTGACGAACACATAACGGAAGCACTACACGACACACTGTACCTAGATAAAGACTGCCTAACCTTAAGCAAAGTCGAACTTGGGATGCGGTCTCTGATTGTCTATATATTCCCTTGTTATTTTCGAACACATGTACGTCTTCTACAGCAGTTTAGCTCGGAAGTGTACTCCATGATGCAAAGATGTATTTGTATTGGGGAAAGTCGTTTATTTCAATGTAGAAATTATTGAGAAAAAAATGCTGATATATTGTGAATAGAAAAATGCAACTAAAGAGCTTCTCCTCCAATTATCGGTGCTCGGAAATAACGATAAAGACATGGTTTCCCCTTTAGAATTTAGAACTCCTCCAAGTCTAGGTCTGCATTTTTTTCTGTGATCTTCACAGTCAGAGGAGATGGCTAATGCTGAACTTGTAATATGTACATATTATAACGTATTATATTACGGGAACTAGCATGAGTCATACATTTGTAATTTGACTACAATAAAGGAAACTTTAGCAAAAAAAAATGTAGTGTGCGTACATGTGTCTACACACATTACACGCAAAAATTTACACTTAAGTTAAAGGAAAATCGCTGGGAGCATCAATAGACCGATTTTTTGTTGCCACTTTTTTCTATTTCCATCTTCTTCAATTTATGTTCTACAAAAATATTCATACCTACCGAAGTCAAGTGGGGAGTGGGCATTTGTGCGTGCAAATAATTTGAAATATTCGTTGAAGGGAATATGGATGTTGCCAGTAAGAAAGTGAACAAAGTTATTTAAGTATAACTACATTATAATCATATGCAGGATCAGGGTGCCAATAACACTTTAGCCGAACAAGCTTAAAATTTATGCATCATCTTAAGCCATCATAGTTATATGCTATTTTCAGGAGATATTTTTTAATTGTGAGTGAGCATGTTGCCATAATGCAATCCTGTAGAAGTAGGTATAGGTACATGAGCTTATTATGCAGTCAGTGAAAACGGATGTTGATGCAGTGAAACTGCGGCTGCTTCTTTGAGCCGTTGCCCAAAACCTCTTCCGGATTTAGATATTCTGGCTTGAGAGTTTGTTCGTTCGGGTTTTCTCAATAGTTTCAAATGCCATAATGCACATCCCATCACATCAGCACTTCGTCGAGAAGATCCTTTTCTACCAGGACGGAGGCAATTGGTAGTTGGTAACAATTCCATATATGTCCATAGAAGGAGTGAGTCTGCTAAGAAGAAATCTGCAACCCTGCCTGCCCTGCTGCCGATGCCGATAGACATGTATTTTCGTTCAAAAATCTTTTTTTAGCATTTCACTTTTTTCGAGCAGGAGGATGATATATGCTGACTGATGCCATGCTCCCGTATACCTTAGGTGTAACAATTAGTGGCATATGCCATACCATGCCACCGCCGCGCCAACCAGCAGCCTCAGCTCCTGTTGTGTGGCGTTAATTTATATTATTGGGCGGACGTGACACGCTTAAGCCATTTTTGTTTGTTTGGTCGGGACTCCTTCCGTTTTCCCTGACATACTTTGAGCCAGTTATGAAAGTTTTGAAATGCTAGCTCAGAATACAGTATATATCATACAACGTAATTTGCTAAAGACACAACTAAATAATAATCTTTATAACTGTCTTGTCGGAACAGGGATTCCGTGCTATAAATTTGGAATACGTAAGTTCATTTGTAGAATGCATTTTTTTTTGTAATTTATGCATTTTTCACGTAGGTAACTCTAAATAAAGTGACAAATGTTTTTGTCTTTTTTTGTCAGAACAGATCAAGCTCAGGCAATGATTAATTATCGTTACCATATACACATTTGCATTCTCATAAATGGGGACGATGACGGGGTTGATGTTAAATGAAATAGTTGAATCAACTGGGGTTAAAAACCCAATTTGCTTTTGTTGTTCAACAACTCCGGAAAAAATTTCACGGAATCTCCGAAACACATTATTGATATGATTCCAAGAAATTTGCAAACTCCAACCATGCGAGTTATTTCCGTGCGATTGCTAATTATTTAGAAGAAAGTAATTTCTAGTTTTTTTTAAAGTTAAGTAAAGATGGAACATCTGGTTCAACTAGATCTTTCCATTTTCCATGTTTTTTCAGCTTGAAGATTGGCACAAATAATGGATTCAAAAAGTTGAATAGTTTCTTTACAAGTAATTTCTTCTCTCGGATGAAAAACAGACCACATCACTTATCGGTCCTTTACCACATCCGTCTTAGTACTAACAACAAGACAGAAGTGAAATGCAAATGGGAAGACAGACGTTCTTTGACAGCTAAATAGAAAGTAACAGATAAATATCTTAAACTCGTTAGATATTGTTGGAAATGCTTTTGGCAATTCGAGTTGTCACTGCTCAAAAAATAAGAGCTGATCCTTTCTTGAAAGTAAAAAAAAATTGAAGATTCTAAACATGAAATAAAATCGGTTAGCAAAAAAAAAATTATATTCATTTTTTTAAAGTCACTTTTCTAGTTATCCAGATTGTATCAACTGCTCATTATGTATGTAATGAATACAGTTACTCGTACATGAAACTGGAGTCTAGTACAGAATGAATGTCTGTTTAATTCGTACGATGGCAAACTCGAACTGGAACTTTGTATCCTATTTTCCCAAATTATCAATTACATACAGAAACCTTAAATAACATTATCATGAACATACCATTTTACAACTCAAAATTTTGGAAACTAAATCCTGTTTTCTTGTCCATCAAGACAGTCATCATCATAGCATGATGGGGCATTACAAACAGAGCTGAAACATTAGACGAGTCGAGTCTATATAAAACACTCTCAAATTACTACGCATGGAGTCCCTCAAACTAAAGTAATGAAAGCATAAACTCCAGTGAGCCCAAATTTCGATTGAATTGAGTGTCTTTCAGTTTAATGTTTCAACTTTTTTTGGGAAAGCATAACTAGCAATTCGAGTGACTAGGTAAGTAAAATGAAAGCATAAATGTTCCTTATTATTACCAATATTTGTTCGTCTTAAAAAAAACATTGCCCACTACCAATTTTAAATAGCAAATCAAAATAGGTAATAATAATATTCGTATCGTAAAACCAACTTTAAAGATGCACGTTATAAATTGGGAACATAAGCTTCAAACGTCATACTAACAACACAAAAACAAAGTCTGTTATTTACTTTCCCCAACATGAATAAAAATAAATAAGAAGCTATTAAAAACGACATATCATTTTTTACCGGTTTTGCTCAGGGATTGAGATGGATATTATGGGAATCTGGTTGAACATAAAATCTCAAAACGTCTTCCCCGTATAATAACTACCATACCAGGAAGAAGAATTCAAAAGAAGGTCGGTTCATTTCAGGTAAATAGTTTTCTCGTTTACTCTCCAAAGTAGTGTGCAAATAACCGGTAAACTCAATAAACCCTTTAAGAGGGAAAAATTCTTCCTGCTTCTTACAACTTTCCTATTTTTAGGCAGAAGTAATATATTTCTGTGGAAAACCACGAGTCCCAACCCTATCAAGACAAGGTAAACAAATAAAAAAACGGAGGGAAGTCGGTAACAATGAAAATACCAACTGGATCTGGATCCACCAGGAAAACAAATTGCAGGAGTAGTAGTCGAACAAACTCTGTTGTGTCTATTGCATATTATTTGAGTTGCAAGAATGAGCAGAGAGAGAGAGAGAAAAGAGATTGCAAACACATTACTTTTTTTATACATGAGTATTTTTCCCCCTGAAATTCTTTCCATTTCCCGACGAGTTTCTTTCAACAATTTGTCTACAAGTACATTGTTATAGCTATCTACCTATGAGCTTACTACTCTGCATTCACTCTGCATCTATATTATGATGGGTTGAATGGTTAGAGAAAACAAAAAAAAAGAATCGACGTGACTTTCACGACTATCAAGTCAAGTTCCTACATCAATTTTGTGTTTTTTTTGAGGAAAAGGTTGTTTCCCACATGTAATCCTGGATTCGATCAGTATTCTCCCGGATTGCTTCCTGTTAGCGCCTTTTATGAACCGAAGGATGGATATTACCGATATGAAAGTAACTTTCACTTGAATAAAAAATATGCAATGTAATAGGTATAGGTAGGCAGACAGCTAAGGTAAATCGCTGGTTATGGTATGGTATACACCTCTGATAAATATCATTATTGCATGTTCCGCTTTCACAATTTCTGGTAGGTTTGTGGAGAGGGTATAACCTGTTTGATCATGTGATGAATCAGACAAGTAAACATAATCATTATCAAATATATTTGCGTTAGTTACGCTCCAGAGGAGCTACAGTCAAGTCAGTCAGCCAGCCAAAGTCGTTGAACACTATATTTTTTTGTGGCTTTCCCCGCATTCTTATGTTTAGTACAGCTTTTGATTATCTGGGATGCTACTGGGTTGGATATAGCATGTTCCGTGAAAGTACAAACAAAACTGGGAGTTTTTTTTTGTGCTGATGCAGCTTCTATTTTCTCCCTTAGCGTTTACTTTCAGTTTGGATCGTCTCTTCTTTCCATCAAGAAAGATTTACTTTTCTTCCACAGTTCATTCTTTACTAACTGTAAGTTTGGTTAGGTTAGATGGATGTTACGCAAGGACATAGACGGAGTACCTACTCTTGTTTCTCTCCTTCCTGAAGGAGAAAACGTGGATGGGAAAAGAGAAAGTTGGAGTTTTTGTTGTTCTGGAATAATTTAACAATAAAGTTGGGTTGACAGGGAGCGAATGTATTATGAATGGATTCTTATTGTACGGTTGGTATGATACGGTATATGCCCTAATTATTAACCTCTTTTGTTTACAGTTCGTTAATACCCTCCAGGACGAAGGCGATTATGGAGTTAACATAATTAAAAAGGTAATATAATGCGAATGGTGTCCTACATAATACGTAACCCTTTCCTATCCACTGAATTTTACAGAGCAGATGAAAATGGATACGGCTTCATGGCCATTGCAAATATTTCCAATTAATCCAGATATTTTTCAGATCCATAACCAATCGAAATGCAAATGAAATTACGTAATATTTTTTCTCGTAATTTGCATAGGATGGGAATCTGTGCGCCAAGTTTGATGCATTAATGTTTTATTTCGTTAGCTAGAACTTTGGTAGGCATGATATTATGATTAGCCGTTAGTAATGAAAACTGGAATCTTGGATGGCTTTACCTTTTGTGCTATAAGCATGGGCTCAATAGCTTGCATGATCACTTGAGCGCCAATGAATTTGTTGAGAAGATTACGGCCATGGTCACCGCCACCCTGACTGACGACACTGGATTCTCCAGCATTATCCTCACTGAACGGCTTCATAAGTTCTGGGTCTTCCCCCCTCATCCGATCTATCACATCCGAGAGATTCTGAATGGGACTCTGGTCAGTTAGAAAGCTTCTGCCACCGGAGGTAGTTGTCGAGGAGGAGGAAGTTACCACCCGGGTCACAACATTGGAAGTGACAGAGACGGATCCGTCGGCGGTTTCAAATCGCCGTTGCTGCCGTTTCTGTTGGTGGCTTCCTTGAATACGAAATTCCCCCTCGCCGTCCTCAGTCCGGATAGGTCCTCCGGTCTGGAAGGTTTCCGTTACGGCTCTCATTTTTGAGTTCTCACCGTTTTCTTCAGAGATGGTTATATCCTTTTCAATTTCCGTTCCAAGGGGAGTTGTGCCATGGGAGGACATTGAAACCGTGGTGGACTTTACAGACAATGGAATCCGACTTGGGCTTTCCGCTCGACTCCCCCTGGATACAATGGAAGGGGAGGACTCACGATCCATACTAGCAGAGCGCATATCCGATGATAGGGAGGTTGAGCTACTGCTTTTGCTAATTTGCTCCCCCGTCTCGTCAAACCGCTTTGACATCTCCCTAACAGAAGAGCGTCCCACTTTACCCCGAGAAAATGTTGCGATTGAGCTGGCGGTGGAGGAGGACGCTGGTTTTGGGGATGGGGAATGGGACCTTTGCCTCATCCATGATTCGTCGTCCTGAGATGCCATCTTGCCAGATATTTTTCTCTGTTCCGTGGAGGTAGCGTCAGATTTGGTTTCTCTCCGGGAAGAAGTCGTTTTACTAGTTGACCGGGTCGCGGAGGAGCCAACCTCACTCGAGCTTTTTTCCACTGAAGTATCCGAGTCGTCTGGATGGAGCACTTCAGTGGAAGCTGATGATTGTTGCTCTTCCCAAGTCCCTCCATTACCACTATCCTTGCGGACGGCACTACTAAAGGATGAAGTCTTCTTCAGAATGGACTTGGGAGAGCTCTGTTTCCTCGACTCATTGGAGCCCATCATGGAGGAGGATGAAGAGGACTCCACCGTCTCAGATACAATTTCAGTTGCGGAAATGATTGCTTCCATCTCCGCTTCCACTTCCTCGAAATCATCTTCCCTTTCAATGGAGTTGATGGAAAAAGTTTGCGCAGTATTTGCACTGTCTTCTGAAGAGGCCCGCTTGCTGTTTGAGTTTTGACTGGACAATGAAGTGAAATTGGTGGCGGTGCTTGATGTTGCTGTGCCTGGAGTAGTAGTGGGTTTGGTCGGAGAACTCCTGCTACACTTATCTTTCTCAAGTGGAGTGGATGATCCCGTGGATAAGGGTTTTGTGCTTTGTTGGTTCAGCTCAACAGTTTCTTGAGACTCGGCTCTACTTTCTTGAGCCTGCTTCCTTAAAGCTCGTAAGCCATACATATCATTTGAGCGAAGACTGTGGAGATTGCCGGTGATGCTCCTGGAGGAATTGCTACTATCTTGGGTGGAGGAAAATGCGGACGAAGTTGTGTTGTGGACGGTCGTTGTTGTAGTCACCGTTGCTGACTCCGGCTGCTGCTGCTCCTCCACATCTTGGGATTCGGGACTCGCCTCGATTTGCTCCTGAACTTGCTTGATTTTTCTCAAAGCTCGTAGGCCAAACAGTGGAGCTCCATTGTCATCCGTTGGCCCAACCCCGTAGCTGGAAGTTACCATGTCGGTACTGACCGTTCTTTCTGTTACCTTCGCCTTATTACTGGAAGGAATGGAACGACGGGAGGAGGTATTCGATGTTGTGCTTGAAAATGATGTCACAGGTTTCGTGGTAATATTTGAGGACCTTGAAGATGTCGTAGTGGTTTTGGACTCCCCAGCTTTGCTGTTATCTACCATGGCAATATGTTTTGAAACATATGAGGATGTCTTGGATTCCCCAGTTTTGCTATCTTCAATTTCCGATGCCGTTTTGGAGACAGTCGACTTTTTCGTATCTTGCGATAGTACGGATTTGCTAATTTTTACGTCGATGCTTGTACCGTCCTTGGTGGCGTCATTTGGCTTGACGGGGCTGGTCTCACGATCCGCTGCTTGTGGGGTAGGTTCATCCCTGTTTGATTTTTTAGGAATCTCTTTGGAGCTACTTCTCCGGGAGACTGGAATGTTTCTGGATGACTTTTTCGTAACTGACTCTTCAATCATCTTTTGCCTCCCAGTGACGCTTTCCTTTGTCACATTTTCTTTAGCTATAACGGATTCCGTCATAATCGTTTCTTTGGAAGCAACAGTTTCCTTTTCTTTTGTCACCGTTTCCTTGTCTTCAGGAACGGGAGCATCTTGGGATGAAGGCTGAGCCTTGGCGGTAAGGCTTTTGGACGAATCCTCCCGTATGACAGGGCTCCTTCTTGGTGAGCTTTCCTTTGTCCTTTCAGTGATAGTCCGCTGCGTTGTTAAGGCAGTCCGGGTAGTTGTATCGGCCACATCTTTGGACTCTTTCTCTGGTGAAGGCTCCCTACTTTTCCGCTTCGGCACAAACTTTTCCGGTTTAGCCTCTGCTGCTGGAGAAGCTTCCTTGGTAGCAACAGCTCTTCTGGCAGCGAAAACACTGGGTCGACTTAAAATGTCCGCGGCATATTTCTCCTCTTCCTCTTGGGCAGTTCCTCTGCTTGGTTTGACTTTCCTTTCCGGGGTCATGGACTTCTGCTTGCTTTCCCTATCGTCAGGTATGAGTTCGGAAGAGGGTTTGCGAGCGGAAAATTTTCGGGGGCCGGGGGATGCCGCCTTTGGGGCTATTTCAGGAGTTTCATTAAGTTGTTGCTGTTGCTGCTCTGCAAGTATCTCCGTAATTGTGACTGGATTGTCCTGGTCCGGCTTTTTAATACCCGCGGGCTTTTCATCAATCTTCTTTACCTCTACCGATTTCTCATCAGTCTTACGTGTCCTTACGAATTTTTCATCAACCTTTTTAATATCGGTAAATTTCCCTTGGACTTCAACCTGTTTGATTTCAACGGATGTCTCCTCCACCTCAGTAACTTGAGAAGGTATGTCTTTCGGAAGAATTTTTGGAGGTGACAGTGATCTCTCCCTTTTCATACGATTTGAAATGGGGATTTCACTCCGTTGTGGAGACGCAGCACGGGAAGATGGCTTGGATTGTGGGGAGGGGGATCTTGATTTTTTCGGCACACTCTTTTCCCTCTTTTGATTAACCCTTGTGGAGGAGGATTCTGTTGTTGTCATAGCCCGCCTCAGCTTCTCCACATCCGCCTTGTCCTCCTCCAAATTGCGAGAGCTCCTTCTTGATGAGTACAAGTCCTGATCTTGTATGGTTACACTTTCACCTGCAGTGAAGGAAGAATTAGCTGTGCTGGTCACCCTGGAGGAGGAGGTAACGGTTTGCATAGTTTCCACAACCTCCTGCTTGTCAACTTTCTCATTATCTCTGGCATAGCTACGAGTGCTGAGAAGCTCCGTAGTTTCAGTTGACAACTTTCGCTTATCCTCCTCTGGCTGGGATTCCTTCGGACCTACTAGCTTATCAGTTTCAGCAGTAATCCGTTTGATAACTATTTGTCCAGAATTGGACCGGCTTCCAACTGTCCTTTGCGGGGAGGGAGATTTCCTATCCCTGATTCTTGTTGTAGTAGGGGAGGGGGATTTTTTATCCCTATTCCTCGTTGGCGTTGGTGCGGGTTCTTTAGTCCTCTGTTTGGGCGGCTCCTTTTCTGGTTTCTCAACTGGGGAAGCTTTCTGCTCATCTTCCTTAGCAGCGAATACGCTGGGTCGACTTAATATATCTGCGGTATATTTCTCTTCCTCCTCCTTGGAAATAGTGCCTCTGCTGGTTTTGGTATCCCTCTTCGTTGTTGTTGCTGGAGGTGATCGGCGATCTTGTTTTGGAGGAGATGATGCCCGGGTTCGAGTTGTCTCCACCGTATTTTCCAGCCGATTCTCCTTGTCAATCACCCCCACCCTTCCGGGGGACTTCCTTGGAAGCTCATCACTTGACTTTCGGGATGATACCCTTCTATCTGTGGCCAGCTCGGTTGAGGATTTACGAGAGGAAACTTTATTTTCCTTTGGAAAGCGCGGTTCCGTGGAAAACTCTCCGTTGGCTACAGTAGTAGTGGTAGCTGCTTTCACCGACGAATAGACTGTTGCAGTAGTTGATGAGGCTACTATATTATTTTGCTTGAACCTTTCCACTCTCTGTTCATCTCCCCCAACTTGCCTCTCAGGAGAACTGCCAATATCACTCACCCGCTTCACCAAAGTCGCCTTCCTTTTGAGGACCCTGATTCTGGCTCTAATTTTGCTTCGCTCATCATAGTCCACCGCCTTATCAAGGAGGCCTTCCAGCTCCTCAATGTTATCGATGTCATCCACTGCATTAAGCTCGGCAGTGGTCATTCTGGGAGTTGTCGGGGTCGTACGGGTAGTGGAGCTTTTGTTGCTGGTTGCCATTAATGCTTCCACTTTCTTCTCCAAGTTGGATGATCGACGGCGCTCGATAATTGGTTTTTTGGTGGATGAGTTGGTGTTGGTGACAATTTCCGCAATGTGGACACTATTCTCCCTGGACATTACATCCGACCTTTCCGGGCTCTTACTTGCTCTGGTATAGTGCTTGGGAGACTTTGTAATGATTTCCGTGATGGTTGTGTTCGGCTTGGAGGAGGACTCATCTCCAGAAATCGTTGAGGAGAAATGGGAAGAGAAAGAAGCCTCTTGAGAGTAGACGGCAGATTGTCTCATTGTTGTCATCACCACGTTGGCTGATTTCAGCTCCGACAAGGTGCTGCTCTGGTTTGTGGAAATTATTTCACCTTTTTGACTCGGGAGGCTTGTAGTTTTGACGCGGTTCTCCATGTTCTTTTGTTCAATATCCTGGAGAGCCTTTCTTGGCTGCTCTTCAACAACCTTGGAGGAGGAGGAGGTTGTGGTGATCTCACGGGAATCCTTCCTTTTCAATCCGGCTACGGAGGATAAAGACCTTTCGCTTTTGCTTTCAATTTTTGTCTTGGAGTCTTTTTTCTTTATTGGGGTGTGCCGTTCTGGAGACTCCCGCTTGTTGTTATTGTTGGCATTTTCCACGGATTTTTGTCGGGAGGGAGTCCTCCTCACACTCTCCTTTGTTGGAGTTTGTGGTTTTTCAGGGGACTCTACTGGGACTGGAGGAGCTTTCCTGGGGGTAATGTTTCCCTCGGATTTTCGATGCCTATTTGGGGATGAACTCCTGGAATCCGGTTTCTTGGAAGGGGAGCTAACGCTAATGGAAGCGGATCTCGTTGTGTGAGCGGAAGTCCTATTCAGTTTTCCGCTGTCCTTTCTGGCGGATGAGAATTTTGTAGAGCGGTTTGAGAGTTCAGCTATCCCTTCATTGGTGGACTCTTTAATTTCTTTTTGATCCAAGCTGGAAACGTTCTGGGTTGTAACTGTTTCCTCTGCTTCAATCAACCTGCCTTCTTTTCGGACAACCGAGATGACCTCAGAGACACGCCGTTCCATGGAGACCGCTCGCTCATTGACTTCTGGAACTTTGGATGTTTTATATTTTTTCTCGGTGGTGATCTCCGAGTTTGTAGTTGAGTCCATTCCAGTTTCGTCACCATCAGAGTGTTCCGATTCCGAGGAGATGCTTACCCGTTCGCCCCTTGACCTTGCCTCAAATAGGGCTGCCTTCCGGAAAACGGTGAGTTTGGGACTGGTGGAGACCCGGGAGCCGAGCTCAACGGAGCTCCTGTCTTTGGACGCTTCTTGAGCCTTATTTTCAAATAAACTTTTGGCTTTCAAAACCGCACCTGGACTTTCCAGCCCTTTGCCCGATGTCGTAAATCGCTTAGGAGGATTTAGGGGATTATCTTCATCCAGCTCGTCCACAACTTGAAGAGTGTCTTGGAAGATTTCACGGGTAACGGAGCTTGCTTTAGTGCTGCTATGACTTGCGTTGCTGGAGACCTGGGGCATTGCGCGACGAGATGATGGCATTTCCCTTTCCGGGGATGAGTCTGGAGTCCGTCGACTTCTTTGATTGGGTTCCGGCTTTTCTGGTGCAGGGACAGTGGTAGTAGTGCCCTTGGCTGAAACCGCTCTCCGGGCAGCGAAAACGCTGGGACGGCTTAAAATATCTGCCTCATATTTTTCCGCTTCTGTCATACCCTGAGTGTTTGCAACTTTCCTCTCTTGCCGGCTGATGGATACGTTGTGGGTGGTGGTGGAGTTATTTGCAATAACTTCATCAGTTTTCTTGGAACTCAGCTCCTGGACATTCTTTTTCTTTAATGGAGCATTTGACACGGGAGATGTTTTTTGGATTGGAGAAGAGGAGACGGCCTTCTTCCCTGGAGAGCTTTTAAGTTCGCTCTGATTTGTATTTGTCATCGAGCTCTGTGTGGTGGTGGTCGTGGTAGAAGCCCGAGCTTGAGAAATTGTACTTTCTCTCCCTTCCCGTTTGGAAGGCTCGGCCCGGGTTTTCATAGGGGAAGTAGTAGTTGGTTTTCTTGGTTTATCAGGACTCTGGGAAAGAGGCCTCTTCCCTCTGGTTGATTTCTCTGTCTTGGCCAAAGCGTCTGGTTTGTGTGATGAAGTGGACTTGGGATTATGATCACCAGCTTTTGGAGCCACATGAGAGGAAGTTATTATCTGGTCTTCCAAATCACTCTTCTTGTCTGTCACTGCCCCAGCTCTCGTTCCCGCTGTTCCTTTCTTGGGGGATCGCTTTCCCAGATCCGGATTTTTCTCAGGTAATTTATCAGGTGAATGATCAGGTGTGTGATGATGACGATGATTATCTTCCGGGCAGTTGTATTTGTAGGTGGTTCTGGTGAAAGGTGCTTCCACTCCACTTTCCATCACATCCACCTCCTTATTGGTGGTGGTGGTGGAGCTGATGCTAGTTACGACATTGCGGGTTGCTTTCCCCACGCTGAAATTTTTATCGTTTCTCTTTACCAGCCTCTCCTCCATTCCTCCATGTACACCATTCATCTTTGCCATTGCTGGAGATGTGTTCCCAGGAGGAGTGCTCTCCTCCCGATTACCCTCATCAATAGATGCACTTCTCTGTGACAGGAAAGTGTCTAAACTGTCCAACTCCCTCATGATTTTTTCCTCGGTGCTTTTTGTTGTCTTGTCTGGCTCTGCTTTTGTGAGGCCGGGCTTCAGGTTGGAAGGAGAAGTTTCTTTCTTCCCTGGCGGAGGCTGTCTTGGCTGCTGCTGATGTTTCTCGGTAATGCGAGTTTTTGATGATGTCCTCGTAGTTGTTTTTGTTGGGGAGCTGGAACTACTACTTCTCTCTGGCTGTTGTTGTTTTAAGTTATCGCTGGGAAGTTGCCTTCTTGAAGTCCGAATTTTGGGACTGGACTCTCCCGATAATTTATTTGCTCTGCGGCAAACTTTCTCCTCAACAACTTCTGATGAAGTTCCTCCACTCCTTCCTCCCACCAACCCGGTGGAATGTTTCGGATGAGAAGGTGAACGACTCCTTGGAGTAGTAGTAGTAGTAGTCTTGGTAGTTGGTGATGAGTCGGATGGATTGCGGCTGGAGGAAGAGGACCTTGTAGTGTTTGCGGAAGTTTGGGATGACATCTTCTCATTTGTCTCGGTATTGGATCTCCTTGCAGCCCTGGTCGTTATTGAACTTGATGAGTTGGTCCTGATGGTGCTTCTATTGGCCGCATCCCCGCTATTCCCATTAATTAAATTTGCATCCCCTCCCTTACTATTCTGCCTAGTAGTTTTGGAGCATCTGTCACCTCGGCTGGTGATCGGTGAGGATGATCTAAACTGTGATGATCTGCTGGATGAACTTTGCTGGCTCTGTGCGCTGCTCGCTGTAAATCGCATCTCATTCCCAACAGCAGTGGCAATACCAACACCTCCAATTTCTTTAATCAACACCTTCCCCACCTCCAGTTTTTCATTAGGGGGGCCCCCTAATTGATTTTCAATTTGAGTAATATTTACATCCGAACTAAGTGGCATCTCTCCTGTCTCCGAAGTTGTAACCGTTCTCATGGAAGACAGCACCCTGGTGCTGCTTTGCCCGCTTTCAGGATGGCTCATCATGCTACTGCTACTGCTTTCCCTAATGGCTCGGGTGGAGACAGAGGATGAAGTCAAATGTACGGATGTGGATGACATGCTACTCATTGTCCTGGATGATGATGACGTTGACATGGTGGAGAAGTCAGCCTGCTGGAAATTCTTTCGCAACGCAGCCACGCTTCTATTCCCGAATCCTTCATCGGCGGCGGCGGACTCATTCTTCTCACCTTTCGAGGCTGTTGAGACGACAGCTGTGGAAAGGGTTGCTCCCGTTTCTGACACATTCCCCTCACCACTCTCACCGCCGCCGCTGGTTGTCACCGTGGTTGTCGTTTGCTTTCTCTTGGAAACCACACCATTTGTCATATTCTTGTTTTTCATTTGATTGTTATTATTCTGGGCTCCGGTGGTGGTGGCTCTCCCTACAGATATGTCACTACCCATGCTGCCACGCTTTGACAGAGGTTTAGTTATTTCTGACGTTGACACATTCCTCCTTCCCGAAGAACGCTGTTGATTCTTGATCTCCTGCATTTGCCCCGTTCGCTCTTTGTTAATTATTCGGAATTTCCTGGTATTGGTTTCTTCATCTTGCTCGTCATCATCATCATCATCACCTCCGGCTGTTGTAGTTGTGGTGGTGACAATGGTGCTGATGACATTTTCCCCGTCGGGTTGCAAAACCGTGCTTACTGTTTGCTTAGCATGGACCGTTCTTGACTCAACCACCTCATCGCCGCCTAACGTGCGGCTTTCAGTTGTCACCACCGTTCTCTCCCGTTTCCCTTCCACGGTTGAGGATGAGGATGATGATGCTTGTATTCCTTCATCCGAGACCGGCTTCAGAATATTTTCTAAAATGTCCTGACCTTCCCTTCCGTAAAATTCTTTTAGTCTTTCTTCCCGGAGCTTGTACATCCGAGAACGGATCTGTCGCTTGGCATCCATGTCATCCATGTCTTGCCACTGGAAATTAAAGAAAGGAAAGAAGAAAACACTCTTAAATATATTTGTTCACATCTACTGGAAAACATTTTCATCGTATCATTTGATTACACATCAACTCCACTTTTTGTCCTATTTTTATGTCAAATCCAAGGTGCTTTCTGTCATCTAAAAAATGTCTACTGAAACCATTTATGCGAATTTAATTTATCGGTATGCTCAGACCAGCAGCGCTGGAATCATACAACTGTCTGACGAGACTTGGATTCAAGTTTCAATACCAAAACGAGAAACTTTTATAACTCAACCATTTTCTTTTGGGTTCATATTTCGTGACTTCAGTACAAATGCATTATACTATCTTAAGTAGCTCGACTGGCAAACAAAAAGTACGCTTGCGAATTCCGCCTTCACAATATTTTGAAAGGCATAAATCTTGGGTGACATTGTTGCAAATATACAGAGCAAATGATCACATCATCATCATCAGCATAATCCTTTAAAAACCGTGTGCCTTCATCATCATCTCATCTCATGTAAAAAAAATGTAATAAAATCATCAGCAAAAAGAGTATGACAGCAAACAAAAGGCCGAATGAGCTTCATGTTGAGGTAGCACGTGATCCGCTTTCTTTTGCCGAATGTGGACAAAATCCGCCTCTTTTCATTTCGACAAAATTTGCAATTATTTACTTTCAGACAAACATTTTTAAACGAAATCCTCAGCATTTTGTTTGTAACGTTCTCGAATATGCACAGGGTGGTGGAGGGGATTATGTATAAGAATTTAAAAAACATGTGAAAATGAAGATGATGACTCGAGTATGAAGTGTCATAATCACTTACACCAATGTTTGCTATCCTTCTTGTTACGAAAACAATAAAAACTCGTTGAGACGTCTTCAGTAACTGAAGCGGAATAAATACCAATCACATCACAAAGTCGTTACACAGCCTCCATTCTCCGTATAAAACATCTATTTTCCCAACCTCAACCATGTACCTGAGAGCGGAATACAAAAAAAAACTTGAATTTAAATGGGAGAAAAATCTTGAACCATTGTTGTGTAGGTGGGACAAAAAGTGAGATGTAAATGCAATTGCTATAAATCCTCATTTTTACGTTGATAAATAGAAGTTACACTCATCCCATTTAGCGCTTGATAAAATCCCTGCTAACTTGTGTTTATTTACAAAAATACTAAAACCATTTTCCCTTAAAAAAATTTCACCGAATTGGTGCTCCGATTACAACAAAATGGAGTTTAGAAATATGCTCATCGTTTTTCACGATGGAAATCCCGGACTTCAAACAAATGCCTTTTTGAAATTTTATGGGAACTTTTATATCCCATCTTAAACTCAGATTAAAGCTTGTTTAATGGAAAATAAGTGTCGACAACCGAGGGAACATCTAGACCTATTTTATCTACAAACTTTCAACTTTCGTCGTCTAAAAATAATTTTCCGGGCAAAATCTATTTCTTTTATTGTATAGTAATTTTTGCATGCTGAACCATCTAAATTAACAGCTTTGTGAATAGTAAAGGGAAAATCAAGCATATTTAATTAACCTGGCTGTCCTTTCGCCCCAGCCTTTGCGTGATTTGAGACCGTGATTCACGGTAAATGCAAAATTGTGCCCACTTTTATTTAAGCGGTACTAAATGGTCTTCACCAAGGGCTTTTTCATGTATTCTCTTGGAAAAAAATAAAGCTTCACATTTACGCTCGAATTGAACTTGAAGAATGTTGAGATTGAACGTGTAATAGAAAGTTCATGACATATAGATAGGTAGGCACATTTCAACTCCATAAAAGTTGTTGTTTTTTTTTCCTCCAAAAAAAAACTGCAACGCTCCACACCAGTGAGTGAGTGAGTGGGAGTATGAGCAAGGAGTATGTATTGGTTTGCTCTCCTCTGATAAGTAGTTGTTGCTAGACGGGGATAATAAAAGGGCAAGCCAGCAGGGTTAAAAGAGCAGGCCATAATAGTGCATTGCAAGTTCTAACCTCACTACCACATTTTTTTTCTTTCTTCTTCTTCTTCTTCTTCTTCTAGGAACTAGACTTCATATCTTGACATAATATCATCATTGTCATTACGAAGCATTATAGTTAACGCTAAAATGTTGTACATTGTTGAAAACATGTATCCTGCACCTAATGATTCCCACTCTCAAAAAGTACATTTTGGCTGACATGGACACACTATCATTATTTGCTCATAGTTCATCATTCAGTCTGTGGCGTGGTGCTCATTGGGATCCCTCTGGGAGGAAACAAATACAACAAAGGTAATTATTGTCAATAACAGCATTGATTTGGCCCACACATACTCATTATGATGATGATGACGACGATAGAGCTTGAATCTGAGTGTTGGGGTTACACAGATATTTCATATTTGATGATGGAACGACAAAACCAAATCGAGAGCGAGTTGGGGTTCACGCACCTTAAACCCTAGCTGCATTTCTACAGGAAAGCTTATAAGAACGAGGTTTATTCCATTTGCTCTTATGAAAACTAAAAACTTGTTAAGGCAAAGTCAATTCCAATTTTACTTCTTTCGATAGATTATTGTTATTATTGGTAAAAAAAAATGCAAAGTGAGAAGAGTGGATGGATGGACTCAGTAAGTTCCTTCTTTGAAACTTTATTTGGAAGATGTTTTATGTTAAATGGAGAGTAAAGATAACAATAGAGGAACAACTAAAGTGAGTAAAATACATTAAAGAGGATGTATTGGAAGGTCACATGCATTTTCATCATCTCTTAATATGAGTTTGGTTACTTATGGTGATGATGATGATACACAAGTGAAAAATAACTTTTAATAGTTTTTAATTATCGCAATAGTATTATAATGAAAACATTGAAACTCTTTAGACAGTCCAGATATGACCTACCACCCACCCACATTGACTTGGTTTCTCATATATTTGACAGCTGCACGGGGGATTTTTCTTTTAATTTGGATGAAAATAATAACAATAAATTTGCTTCTTTTTACTTTCTACTCATTCATTCCGCCTTCTCCTGACTATTTTCTGTGATCAAGATGGATAGCTTTATTCATCTAATCAGCCGTAGGAATAGAAAAGTTTTGGGGTGTTTCTTACGTCATCCCAATATTAACCCATTCCATTTAGTTAATATGGAGCCAAGAAATAAATAAATCCGTTGCTATTGCTAATGACGGTAACGTAGAAATGGATTATCTATAGCATTATTTCATTGATCAATATTAAGTATGAGCAAAAATGAAAATGTTGTTAAACATTACTCGCAATCAGTAAATGATTTTTTTAGGCATAAGGTTATGGTGGATGCTAGAAAACTAAATTTAGTATCAAATGATCATGAATTGTTTTCCTTTAAAGAAAAGCGAACTTTCTCCGCAAGTTTTTCTTGTCTGAATTTACGCTCCGAACTGAAAAGACATTGCAATGCCCATCAATATGAAATGTCATAACGCTTTAAAAAAACAGCATCCTACCATTTCCCGAAGAAGGTTTTCATCATAAATATCTTCAATGTTGGACGACCTGCCACTTGTGGCTATGGCGGTGCTTGTTTTTGTTGTAGTAGTGGTCTCCGTGGACGTCATTTTTTATATCTTGTATTCCATTCAGAGCGATTTGGGATGATGGGTCCAGTACACGGTCTCAACTGGAGCTGTTTTCTCCGCTCTCTGCAAAAAAAATAAAATGATAACATAAGTTATATTTTCACTTTCAACTTTCCTTCTTTGTGTACGCAATCAGAGATAAAAATGACAAACAGACGTCGCAAAAGATTTCAGATTTTCCTAAAGCCTGGTAAAAACAAAACTCAAAATCTTTTCTTAATTTGGTAAGAACTTAATAAAAACAGCTGCATAATATACAATCCTAAAATGTTTTCTACGCATGTAACTTTTTATAGTAATCTAAATCACAAGAGCAGAGCGAGAAATTTATTTGTCAGTGTGATGTGGAGTGATAACAGGTATGAGAGCAGAAAATGTACTACACATTCACAAAATGATAAATGACTAATAAAAGATGACATTGATAACAGCAAGAGAAATATCACAATAAAGAGATTGCAATCTCCAAAATTACTTTTCTACTATTTTGGATATCATATTTTCAATCATTTCATTCCGATCCAATCAATTATTAAGAAGGTGACCAACCATAATTAAAACATTTATTTGTGTTCTTAATAAGGTGGGATTTTAGATGCATTCCCTGATGCAATTGTAATGATTGGCGAATGAAATGTTCATGCTCATGTATTTGAAAAGCATGTCCATGAGGATTCCTTTGTTAGGATTTTAATATGTGACTTTCATTTAGCTACTTAATATTTCTATCTCAATTAGATTCTAAAGATGCAGAGCTTTGGGTTTTGAAAGTTTATGCTACAGTTGGATCGCAGCAGCAAATGCTTATGCAACACAGATCAGATCCGATCTGGTGGAGAATAAAAAGATTGTATTTGTTCTAAAATGAATTTATTGACTGTGACATGTATTCCCCATCGGGTTTCAAACATTAACAGACTAGAATTAACAGTTGTAAATAAGTTTTTGAGATATCTTAAGTCCTTCTGCAGGATTCCCAATTTTATCAACCAACATAAATGAATTGGACTACACAGACGCTAAGCCAAGATAAAAGTCTACAGTTGCTAGTTGCAATTAGGCACCTTGTTGGAATTCTAATTATTGCCATTTTAACAATACTATGATTGTTTGTGATTGTCTGTCAATCAAAATGCAAATTCGGTTATGATGTATTCAAAGTTTTCCATTGGACTTCTGTGCCCATGAGATAGAATGCTGGCCCATTCATTTTTTTATCTTGAAAAAAATCTTTCATTTCATCGAATAAATGTTAACTTAACGGTAAAGACACGTCACAGATCAAGATAGCGATAGCCTCACTGTTTACCATTAAGTCTATACAAAGTCAAACAATAAAAATTCTACATGAATAGAAATGCTGCCGTTCCAATAAAGAAATTGATTGTGAATTATCGATAGACAGGCTATTAGAAGTACAAATACATACTGGTCAGCCAAGCGTAATTTTTTCCTGATCAATTGCATACGCAAAAGTGTCACCGACAATTCCAATAGCCGCAACAATTTTTTGTTTCTTGATGCAAACTGCACTGTCCCATTTTTAGGATTTCAATCTTCCATGAATGTCTTGTTCACTAAATCTCGGCTAATACAACTGACCAGCGACCATATTGGCTGAAACAAAAGCAAGTGACAGAACAAAAAGAAAAGAAAAGGAAAACTCATGCATATACGTGTTTGCATAATATGCTTTCGTAGAACTGCTTTTTACATCCCCGATAGTTAATTGAATTTCGTAGAATTAGGCTAAACTATCGCAAAACATGAACGAAATCGAACAAACCATACAAAACAACAGGTTCCCAGTAATATTGATAGTAATAAAAATACGTTTTTACTTTCATTGTTCACAGTTTTCGCTGAAAAGGCGTCTCTGAATGATAAACAAAACAAAAGTCACAATGATTTTACAACCAGGTTCAAATAATATTGACAACGGCAGTCATGTCTGCATGGTAAAGTAAATCGTGAGGTTCGCATTAACTTCCTTTTTGTAGCGATCGATGATATTACTAATATGGAACTGGATCTGTGAATGAATCCCTTCGCGGAAAACTGTAAAGGAGTCTATTCAATGTTTTTACGATGAAAGGCTATTGATTTGATATATGGCGCTGCTCAATTCAGTATGACGATTACTTTTCATTGTCTTAATCACACCACAATCTAATATCGAAATCTACAACAACAAAAAATCAAAAATGCATTCATTTCTTACAATTTTTAATTTGCGGGCGTGCATGGATCGATTCCGATTTTTATTGAGGTGTTTAAAAACCTTGATTTGTTTACCTTGGGACGTCACAGCAGGGCTCATCATTATTCCTCATTCCTCCCAATTTACCATTTTAGAAAAAAAGTCATCCCTTCCGACCATGTTATCTCTTCTTTTGTGTATACATTAAAAATCTTAATTGCATCTGCTCTTCTGCCCTTTGTGTGCGCTTCTTTCCCTATAAGGAAGAAAAGCTGAAGGTTTTCGTTCATTGCATGCAAACATGACTTTTTAGCTCCTTGTGCCCTGAGCCTGTTAAGCTGATGTCTAAAATGCTCCGCAGAAAAGTAAAAGGTGTGTACATAGTTAAATGCAATAGACTTGTTAGGATGGACGAGCTAGTCTTTAGTCACTCCCGAAGCTACAGTTTAATAAGCCGATGTATACTTAAAGAGGTATGTAAATGAATGTGGGCTCTGTCTCGCTTCCATCATAAGTTTATGATTATGATTAACCTCAACTTCCCCCTACGCATTTATATTGAAGACGTGCGGAATAAAGTCTAAAGTTGTTATAGTTGTTGTTTTCGGCATCCAATCTAGCAACTGTTTGAGCAAAAAAAAATATATATTTGCATTTTTACTTGAGTGCAAGAATAATTTAATTGTACAAGTGTAATAATTGTTTGGGGAAGAAGAATATTATTTTTCTGTCGTAGGAACAAAGTATGCATCAATCTAGATACACCGTCTTTACTTATTGTTAGAAAAGTAGCGTTGCCGTCGCCTCATTTCTAACCATTTCTACTCGCTAGTCAATTTCTAAAAACTTTACATCTCAAAATGTTGTGTATTATGGTTTATAAGTTATGTTATGACTTGGCCTGATCTGGTGTAGAATATTATGACGTAACCTCCTATCATTTTTTTAGATATTTTTTTAATTCGGGATTTTGGATGGGTACTAATCTTCAGCCAACGCGATATTGATTGACTGTTTAAAAAATGGAAGATAAAAATTTACAAAGGTGGCAGTGATGTGATGGATACTGCATACTACAGCACAAAACCATGTAATTTACCTCATATATGAGCATCGTGTCAGTCAGATCCATCCCATTTCAATGAAAGTGATCATGATGATCAGTGCATTTTATTCACGTGATGATTTTTATGCAAGTGCTCCGTATATGGACGTGCCAAAGCATTTGTTCGTATACATCTATGAACGTCTTACTTGCTATTGAAGTTTTTTTTAAATATATGTTTTGATCAAGTGTCATTTTTGCAAACGACCACGCATTCGATATCATTTTTTTTTCATTGGTACTACTCGGTTTTTATGTAATATATAAAGTGACCGCAGTATAAAATTGGTAAACACTGAAACTGCATAAAACATAACTGAGGTTACTTTCATTGGCTGATGTGTATGAAGCATACATACACTTGAAGCTTCAAAAACAACTTGCACAAGCATAACTTAACAGAATGAAAAGCTAAAATCGCTTGTTATTAACGGTTGATAGTCTTCATATTTAAAAAAAAAAACAGTCGACGGGTAAGCCCGTCAGTAAATTCAGTAATTCCGTTTTTAGCTTCCTTTTATCTTCCACAATCTTAATTTTCTAAGTTAGTTATGTAATAAAGGGAGGCCCTTATAATAGCAGGAATGTAAGAAAATATTCGATTGCATTATTGCCAATGCTACCTAACAGTAGTTATCAACGACTAGAGCTGTTAGTAAAATAAACACCTGCTAATAATTGTGGTGTGATTTTTCTACACGCTTACGAGCATTTTATTGATTTATTTAACCCATGATATATGTACTTCAAATATGTGCACCATTTGGGCGCACAAAATTGCATTGTTGTTTTTCCCGTCTTAAACGCACCACCCACACAAGAAAAAATGCCATGAATGAGGAAGAAGAAACTGAAGCTGGGATGTGTGAAAGACGGAATCACATGGGAAAGTGTAATTTGGCAAGGTATGCACATTATAACAAAATGCATCAGCATTTCATCTGTCTAGCAGATGACCATACATAATGTACTTAAGCAATATTCACTGTTGTAAATTATACAACAGAAAAATCTTACTTTTTCATTGAATTCTTTTCTTTGCTAAAAAAAAATGTGTTCCAAACACAGTTTACGATAACGTTACCTCGCCTCACGTCCCAAACGGATGTGGTAGTGTGTTTGTTAATAAGCAGAATAGAATCGCAATGGTGAAAAAAAAATGAAGGAAACAGTCAGTCATGTCAGCAGCATGCGATGTGCGATAGAAAAGGGAATGACTTGGATTTTGGTCTCATTGCCTTTTATGGGCATGTTAAAGAAAAGGCTAAAAGAGGAAAGGTCATATCATATACAACGTCCTGCCCATCTATATATTAAACAAACTATGTATACTTTATGGACGCATTAGCGATAGTTTTGAAAGGTGTATGAATGTATGTATACTCGACCCAAGACTCGAAGATGAGGTTCAAGATGATCTACTGTTGATTATAAGGAATATTTATAACAAGACTAGATTTTGGTGTCTTCAATGATAGGTAAAAGCGCCAGGAGGTATGTGTGCTTGCGCTATGTACCGAATCATTCACTTCTCCCACGAACATGTACATTCTTCCCTTCCATATAAAATCATAATCGAACATTTCATACATACCTTAAATTATTATAAAATGTATGTGTGGATGTCCTAAACTAATAGTGACGATGAAGGGCTTAGTGGACAGAGCGGTTTCAGTTTCAAAAAAGCTTGTCCAAAACACATCCACCAGTTGGGTGTTCGCATTAGCACTACATCAGGACATTCTACAGGATCCGATGGACATTTAATATTTAATATTAATGACAATAATTTAAAAAAAAAAGTGTTTCAAAACAATCATTTAGCAACCCGGTGTACAGGTGTAATACAAATGAAACTGCTGTGGAAGTGATCGTAAAAATTTAATGTCTTTTGCAAATTTATATCTCAGTGCATGTGCATATATCGTAATAAATAAAGGTGTCACTAATTCAGATGCTTATCGTACATTACCTATTCTTTTTTCCTAACAGCATAATTAACAGGGAAAGTAATCTAGTAATCGTATGATATATTAAGTATATAAATTTTCCCTTTTAAATTCCGCCTGTCATGTATTGCGATATATCCCGCATAGGGTAAGCATCTTATTGATCAGCCTAACTGGCATTCCATCTATATACGATCAATCATGGGTTTAAGTATAAGCAGGTATTGGATATTGATATTGGATATTGATTTATTTAACGTGTATTATTACATCAACCAATAATAGGCTGTTCTCCCTGTAACAACACATTTTAAAAAGCGCGGTTTGCAATAAATTAGTTTTCCATCGAGTTGCTTATCATTTGCATTGTAAAACATGAGTTTTGCAGGGTGTCATTTACATACCTGACAACATGACTAAATACATATAAAGTCACAAATAAGTGGTCGTCCGTTTAGCAACAACTGAAATTATTAAAATAACAAAAATATTTCGGTTCGATTGACGCCCCCTCGATCCAGCCACACTAGACAAAAACAGGGGAGGAAGACGACTATTTACACCGGCAACAATTATCAAAAGACGGCCCTTAAAAATTGTATTCCTCAATCCTTTTTATCACTATGTGAAAGATTGGACGGGGCTGTGTTTTTGCTTATTATCTATGAAACGACCAACAATCCACGCTCATTCCACGTTCTTCTTCTTACTTATTTAGTCAACGATGATATTCCCGAATAGAAATGACCTGTTGTATGGCTCTCATTCTCTTGATACCTGATTGTCGGTATTCTATACTAGGAAGGACTTATTCCAAGCAATAAAAAAATCTTTTCATGATCCCACATGGTCTCGCACCGTAGGAGGTCCTCACATTTCTCATTGCAAACAAAAGGTTTCTTCTCACATACCTTTTCTTTCCACTTATTAGGAGTGGTTGAATAAATGCTAAAACACTTTCATTTTTATCTTTCAAGATAAAACCATTCCCTGGTATATGGCCGTATGGACCATGTTCATAAAATTTTCAGACTGAAATAGCAAAACGCATCCTTGTCCCCCTAGCCAATCCTATCACATAATTTGCTTTTCTGGCTTTTCTGCCCTTTGAGTTGGGATTTGGTAGGTATAATGAGCGAGAAAGGAATTACACAATGTTAGTTAAAATTTCACACGTAAAGTCATATCCATCCAAGAGGAAGGAAATTATTATAGAAAAAAATAAACTTAGCAACTAATTTGATTTTCCAACAATTGCAAATTTATAATTTCACAAACATGAAATCCCTTGCTTCAATTTATGATTAATCAAATCAGCCATGAGTCGGTATGCATGTATGAGATTAAATGTGGACTAAGAATTAACGCAGAGTACTAGAACTTGCCTGTATCTCTACCTTTAAAAGCTGATTGCATAATCAACTCGTGTTTTCCTACACGTCAGCCTGGTGACGAATGCCATCAAAAGCGACACTCTACCTGTTCTTTAACATTTTTTTTAACCTTGTTGAGCCTGCAATAGGAGTTTATCATAAAATGTTTCTTGACTTCCACCATCATCTTATTGTATGTCGTTAGGTAGGGACGTAGGCATATTGATATCTGTCTTTTGATGTACTTTCTTATCCATATCATTTCATTCAACCCAATCCAATAATACGAACGTTGCCAACTAAACAAAACAAGAATTTTTTTTAGCAGTCAGTAGTCTAAAGTTATGGTTGCCATTTATGCAATGTATGAATTGTTGGCCATATGTAAAAAGTGGTTCTGTCAACGTGACTATACTACGGCACAACTTGTGGTGACAAATGGATTTACTATGTTAGAACAATTTTTTCTAGCGTGGGAGTTCAATAGTTCAATGTAACCCTTTGGAAAATATTCGCGAGCAAAGATCTTGTAAAAAAGTTACCAGACGGCAAAGAGAATTATTTTCTTTTCAAAAGATGATGTTTTTTTTTGGAAGAGACTTGTCGAGCTTGTGACAGGGGTGGACTTTTTACCCTAGCAAAATCGAAAAAAAAATGTGTTCATATAGCAAGCACAATTGTCGTGTTAATTAAAGAAATTTGAGGCCCAGACAAAAGGTTTTTCTCAAGGGACTTATGCTAAAATGTAGAAGAATACTGGATATACTTAAAGCTAAACAAATTGAGACATAAACTCCTGTAAATTTCCTCGAAAATATCAGAAAACGCTAATGCTCGAGTTAAGAAGATATCCATTTACAACCGGTTATTTAACAAGGCAATAATCTATACTGATCAAGAACATTACATCCTACATTTAAAATAGAGAAGTGGCTAATTGATTGCTTGATAACGCGAGTGTTTCTTACACATCCTTAACGAGTTTGTAAAACAGTCTGCCCAACATGAATCTTTAACCATTAATCCAAGCATTTAAAGCAGTTGATGGTGGAAGATTCAAAGATATCACTAAAACTTGAGATAGTAAGAATGTCTGATGTCTGAATTAAAGCAAAACGACGAATAGTCCCCACATTTGAGCAGTTGCCTTTGCTGGATATGGGAATGAGATTAAAAAATATTATGTTATGCCTTTGCTAGTATTTCAGGATAAATGCTTAATATTTCTCTGGATGGATGTCGTATCAAGCTGAGACAAAAATGAGATGTTAGTTTAGTGATGATGAGTGGCCCAACCCAGACTCTCCAAACACACATTAGCCCGTGTATAAATTTTACTCTTTTGATAATAATTTTGAATTAGTTTTCATTCTGCCTAGTCTGATATTCGGTTAAGACGCGTCACTATCAATGTATGTAACTGCAAAAAAAAATTGCAAAAATGAACTTGTTTAGTTACACCATTTTTTTCTTCTACAAAGTTCAAGTGTTTCATAATGACATGTAACTGATCAAAGAAATTTAAATATTTTTGGCCTCCGGCATAATTAATTTTATTTTAGATTTGACCGCCGTACTTAGACTTTCCCACAATTGTACAAGTCAACAATGAAACGGTTAAGTTGAAGTTGTTTCGTTTCTCGTGGAAAAAAACTCAATCTGAACTAATTCCGTATTGGAAAACAGATATCTTTATAGCATTCATATTCATATTTAGATTTTTTATTTTAGCAACAGGCCAAAATGTCATTTGTAGTAATGTTTCATGCAAATAAATATCATCGAGACTTATATAATTACCTATCCATTTCTTCCATTAAATATTTAGTATGCTTCAAAGCAGTTTCATTTAGGTAAGTTGTTTTGAGATCGTTCTTTCGGTGATTGACAGACGGGAAATTTGCATTCTACATTCAGAGTCAATGCATTATTTTGTGCAATCTTATGCAAATCCTTATTGAGTAGTTATCTACCGTGGCCATCGCACATTGCCATCGCCAATTGATAATATGTATTGCAATGAGACCATGTTGCTTTCAAGCCAACAGCGTGGCATCGCAAAGTAGGAATTGCAAAATGTCAATCCTGTCAATTTTGGTTACAAGATTTAAATATTAACTACACGCTTAACAACAGTATTAATTCATGAGTCAGCTATAAGTTCATATATGGGGATGTGAATACCCCCATACAACTGTCTGAAAGAATTTTCCTATTAGATTGGATATGGAGTCACCGTTTGGGCCGGTGAGAGCCATCCATTCTTCCTTTATTAATTTTTATTAGATGTGAATATTTAAAGAATATTAAAAAGGGAGAAATTGGAAACATAATTGCTAACTTGCTTTAAGCCTTTGGCCCTTGAAGTTACTACTATGTCAACATTTAAATAATAATGTGTGGATTTACTAGCAGAAGGATAAGGAAAAAAATGATCCTCCTTGCCGGCTCACATTAGGTAACCTCGAGCACAATAAAGTTGCTTGTAATTATCAGTTACCTTCTGACATATGTGACTTGACTGATGAAGTCGATAAATAAGGGAGAAAGGATTTCTGTAAGGTTGGCAGACACCGCTGCTTTTCATTATCATATGAATGAATGTATTATGTTTTGACTTCTTCAGAAAACAAAATTGTGTATAAATCTGATGATGATAATGAGGATGCAGTTAGCAGTAGTCATTCCATCAGTGGACTCAAATCAGTTTACTTTACAGGTACAAAGTGTAACGTAACCACTATTAATAATAATATTAACTATAGTCAAATTATTATTATTATTATTATTTCTAGCAGAGAAAAATGATCTTTTTCCCAAGCCATTAGTTGTATATGGGTATGAAGAAATGAATGACCCATAACAGCATTAAAGGCTTCCTAACATGATGCCTTGTTGAATGCAATGCCAAAAGGGGATCCATATATGGAAGAGAAATTTAGTTATTTAGCTCAAGACTCGTGTATAACTTCATTTATGATCGCCAATTACTTGAAGTTTGAATGAAGGAAGGGATGACTGTGATCAGATCAGCGTCATCATCATCATCGTATTATGTTGTTTACAGTTGGAAAAAAAGGACACACTCTCTCCCCATTTAACTCGTTATCGCACTTTGCCTTTATTTCGCATTTGGTTATGACATGACGTTCAAATATGAAATACATGTTAGAAGGTTGACCTTACAATTGGGCAAATGAGTTGACATCGGCGAATATCATGTAATTGTTTTACTTGGTCGTAATATGAGACAATGGGTATGTATGTACTCAATATTCACAAACTTACTCCAAACTTAGACGTTGACTTTTGAGCTCCCATTTGGTTTTAAAACTGCATAAAAATGGTTTATGCAACAACATGATTTCAACTTTTGCTAGCAACATGTCATCCCAAGTACAAAAATTGAAGATGGTCGATTGTCAGATTGAAAACGGATGCATTTTGAATGGATGGTATTGTAAAAAAACGAATTGTATGTTCTATGAACATTGAGTTTGGGTCTGATTGTGAGATCAGGCCCACCCTTGCATCTTGTATGCTTTCCAGTCTCCGCAGTGTTTTTTTTTCGGGTAAGGAGCAAAATTCTTAACTGGAAATAAATACAAAACCGCGTTTCGTTCGCCGTCTAAAACAAACGCCCCGCAATGTAAACATCGAAAAAAAAATGTGTCATGACATGACATATTGACTGCAAGCATTCGTTATACTGTATGTACTTACTCATGTCCCTATGTAAAATGTAATGAATGGCTTTATCAGTTTGCGATTCCAAATCTGCAATGACAGTGCATTTTTCTATGTCGGCTAGCACAACAGAAACAACCCAATTTACCCATCCAAAATCTAAATCCGTGCATGAAACTGTAACAATGGAAACGCATTTATCTCCTGCGTTCTATTCAATTGAAGCAGTTCGGAATACATTATCCTCACAATATGTTTGTTTACTAGGAATTTACCGCAAACCGTCAGTCCGTATTTGTAAGCTGCAAGTAAATATCTATGGGGGAATAGGATCCTGCCGTAGAAACAAACGGTGTAGCTATGGAGGAGTGACGTTCCTTCGTTAGGTTGGTTGGTTTGGGTTGCTTGCGCTGAGATGGTAATATTCGGTTATATATTTTTTTACAAACGCTCGATCTATAGAGTATATATCCTATTTCTCGAGTCCACCTCCAACGTAAAAAGAAGATATTAATCACCGACGTCAATCCATAATTCACCACTAATTAATTTAATCAGCGAATCTCTGCTGCTACAGAAGAAAAACATGGTTTGATCAGGTGGGTGGAAGCCAAGAGTTGAAAACAATAAATTACGTTACAGCTGTGTGCAGTATGTAGCACTACTTGTGATATTGTTTCGGAATTTATTGCTCTCTTTGTATATCCTGATTCTTGATTTTTCCAACCAATCCCATTGGCATTCTTCTTGGCTGTGGCAAAACTAGCAAATTTTTCTTCATTAGGAGGGGGATATACATCCTCCGTGAATTGAATAGCGATCATTGATTTTTTTCTCTTCCCCCCCCCAAAAAAAAATAATAAAACAAAATGTCTATCCATACTTTCACTATTAATAAAAACGAGGAAAAAAAGAAAGCAAAATTCGACATGAAAGGGAAGCCATTTTTGCACGATTTTTTTTTTGATACACGTATCATACAATACCCGTTCGATTTAGAGGAAATTGCAAATTATGTTGTAGTTAATAGCTTTCAATCCATTTCTCAATCCTCTAATCGTACGTATAAAGAGAGCGGAATAGGGGGGTAGGTAGTGGTAGTGTATGCCTTTTTAAACCTATCGTAATTGTGGCTCTTTATTGGATTTGAGATTGGAGTGAATTATATCTTTGCCATTTCTTTTAGTTTGACTGCTTGACAACTTTGATCATGTAAGTTTACTGCATTTTAATTACGGACATGTTGCTTTCAACTGTGGCATTGAAAATGGCTATGTAAGATCTTGTGTATCAAATTGCTGCTATGTTGTTTCACCGTCAATAGAAAAATCTTGCGACGGCTGTTTTCTTTATCGTGATCATGTACATATTTTTGAATGAAGCTGATTTGGGTTAAGTGAATTCATTCACTGACGATGAGAGTAGCTAGCTGACTTCCATGAAATAATATTG
>JAQGAI010000005.1:0-46065 GCA_034696905.1 Lepidocyrtus violaceus | reverse complement strand
CCCAAAAAAGGGAAGCGGAACTCCCTTTGGAAATATACTAGTTTTTTGTTACAGCTTTTATGGCATGTTCGTCACGTAATTTTCAACTTGCTTATTATTCCATTTAAATATTAAAGCTGGGTTGGGGATGGAAGAAGAAGGACTCTACTGAGAATTGACAAGGGAATGAGTGGGGTAGTGAAGTGTCCCTTTCTCTTATACTTCTTTTAAAAATATTGAGACTTGGCATTTCAATAGCCCACTTCAGTTGTTCGAAATGTCTTCATTTTTTCCTCCTCCATTGCTATACAGCTACGAATATATGCAAAGTGGCGCGATGCGATCAGATCATTCCTGGGAAAAAGTTTTAGGAGTTGTGGGGAGTCTCCTTATCGTATGTAACGTGACTTGTCTTGCCAATGAAAATATATAATTACATTTGCATAATTTTAAAATGCGCTTTATATGCTGGGCTCATACTTTCGGCTGAACGTTAGTTAGTTAAGCTAGTTAGCAGTGGAATATGGCATGCGGGATGCGGTGGTTGGTCGGGACGCTATTTGTAATCAAGTAATATGATAAGTAATTTCGTTTCGGGATGCCAACTGGACGACTTCTTGGGAATGTTTAAGAAAATAGGAAGTTGGCTTGATTTGAAGAATGATATTTTTATGCTAAAATATTTTGATCAGATAACTTCTAAAGAAGAAAAATGACCTGACGGGTACATTTCTTTAATCAATAAAATCTAATATTTCACCACGCTAAGATCTGTCAAAAATTTCAATACTTGTCAAAAACCGAAATTATAACGTTAGCGAATCATAATAACTTAAAAAATGTATAGAATTTATTTTAACGATTCCTTTGTAAATTTGTTTGCTTACAGACGATGAGCCTGAGCCAGCTATACTCGGCGGTCATCCTGATGACCTGCGCCCTCTGCTACTACAACAGCCTCAACTGTGGCTTCGTCTTCGATGATGTGAGTGCCATTCGTGACAACCGTGACCTGAGACCGCACACTCCCTTGAGAAACCTATTCTTCAATGACTTTTGGGGGACTTCCATGCAAAAGGTAAGCATATTACTTATACATACCAAAATGGCTTCGGCTTCTCAAATCCGATCTGCTTATCTTTTTCTTTTGTCTTTCATTACTGGAAATGAGTTCATTTCATGGTTGGCCGGTTTGCTCTCTAGTTTTTATACGAATACGTAGTTATTCAGATAATTTCCTGCGATAAGCATTAATGCTATGAATACATTTCCATTGTGGTCGACTTATCGCTTTCTCCAAATCTGTAAAAAAAAACAGTCTTGAGAAATATCTTCCTAACTCAATCTCTTACATAAAAACGGAAGAGGGAAAAGAGGGCTGGCGCCTACGAGAGAAAAAAAACTTCCTCAATTTTTCCAGTCCCAACTCCAACAATGGGGAAAAGTGGGATGATATGAAGATCAGAAGAATAGAAAAAAATGGAAAGAACTATAAAAAGAGAAAGTATAAAATTGTATACAGATTTGTTCCACTCAGTCAGTTCGTCTCTCCTTTCCATTTCAAAGGAAGGAAGAAAAAATCGGGACACGAAAAGAAAAAGGAGCCGAGAGAGAGAAAGAGAGACAAAATCATGATGATATGATGATATGTGTAGATTTGGAAGAGATGGAATGGATTGGTGGGCTCCCTCTTTCTTTTTTTCCCATGTTGAATGAAATGGAAAGATTGTTTGGTTGGCGAAAGGGATCGGAGAAAAAGGAAATGCCATATCATTTTGAACAATTCATGTGTGTAACTAAGGTTCATTCACAAAGGGAAAGGGATCTCAACAAGCTTGTATCTGTATTCCTGTATTTTTTTTTATTGTAGTGGGCTTCCTTCCTTAAATAAACGATGTGGATCGGGATCACTGTGTGCGGGCCCATCTTTTAAATTTTCTGTTCTGTTTGAATATCTTTGAAAGAAATTGGTTTGCTCTATACATATAAGCTATTAGTACATCAGCTATGAAAGAAAGGTCCCCTTTGTGAAGGGAAAGAGCATTGCAAAAAAATCTTCCCGTAAAGGAAGTTCCTATACATTCGTGCTTAACGTCTCGCGAAATATCCCTTTCAATCCAGATCCATCTACAGGAAGGCAATTTTTTCCTGGAAGCAAAAGAGTGTCCAGAAATTTCCATTTTTCTTTCTTTCCTGTTTCGGAATAATACATAAAAGAATGGACAGGGGAAGTGGAAGCTTCACTCTAGTCTTGTGAAATGTAGACAGGCAGTAAGCCAAGAATGGAGTGACCGCTTTCCTCCTCTTTCTTGAAGTCCTTTCTTGTTATCGCGGAATGTGAATATGAGTACGCTTCAGTGAGCATTTTCTCTTTTTTGCATGTAAAACGGGGATTTCCTTGGGATAAAGCGGACTGATATGAGATGAGCAAAAAAATTTAAAAAAACGTAAAGTGTGATAAGTTAGATTTACCCATGCTGAAAACTTTAATTTGGCAGAAGTTTCTATAAAATCAGACGAAATTATCTGCGATAGTGAAAGTAAATTTCTAGGGAAATTCCATTCCCAGAAAGATAATTATAGAATTGGTGAATATCTAGTCAATACGAGAAAGCATGTAATATACATAACTAGAATATTAATAACATTGCACAGTTCAGACATTAAGCAATATCCTGGAGAAAATTGAAGAGGGATGAGGAGGAGGATTTGAGTTGAGCAATGAAGGAAGCAAATTGAACTTTTGCATTCGTCCCACTTGAACCATTCCAGAAAAAAAAGTCATCTTCCTCCTTCCCATCTTTCCTTGATAATAATATAATGTTGGAAAAGGGAGCAGTCGTCTTTGGAGACAGATCAAGTTGTTCTCCTTCTCTCTCTTCTTCCTCTCAAAAAAACATTTTAAGTCATATTTGGATCTGCAGAGAGCATCATCCCATCAGCATCTCATACTTCAAGAGAGAACGTAAACTGCTTGAATGAGTTGAGAATTGGAGCTGCTGCTCCTGGTGTCGAGTTTCTTAATTCCCTGGAATTGCTGTTTTGGCACGATAAAAAGTTAAGAAAGAAAAGTGTAAGGGGAGATGTGAAATTTAGGGAGGAAGGTGAGAAAAAGGCTAAATATTAGAAGTTGTTGCCCCTTGTAAATAGATATGTTCCTACATACGTACAATCCTCTGCCGGAGGAGAGCATATCCTCTTGATCATTAAAATCATCATGAATATTTGAAATCATTTTAATGAGCTCTCTGATTATGCTCCGTCCTCTCGCCTTTCCACTTCCACTCCTTCTTGTAATTGAAGTAGGTAAGTGTTATGAAAGAGTGAGAAGGTGAAAAAGATTGGATGGATGGAGTAATCAAATCATGAATTCATTTGAAAGTTTTTTTTTCTAAAAAAATAAAAAGAAAGTGACGTAACAAGTCAGTCAAATGGGATTGGGATGGGCCTTCCATTTAAAAACGAGAAGGTGTGATGAAATGGCTTTCAAAAACAACCTTACAAAACACTACAGCGAATTTTGGGGAAAATAAGTTAGGAAATCTGTTTATCCCTACCCAACTGCTCTTGCTTTGACTCCCTGCTTTATTGAGAAATATCCGTTAAACTTTCTCCGATCAACTTGATTTTATTTTCGTAAAGAAAAGATGACGACGGAATGATTAAGTTGCTTTTGAAATACTTTGGCAATTTTCGAGGGGAGGAGGAAATGATCGTCCTCAATTTTTCAAGCAACGTTAACCGTTAACCCTTTCCCTTCCTGTAGTGAAGTACAATGGGCGTATATAGTAGTAAGTTAGTAGAACGTGTTGCATCAATTCCATCTATTCATTTTTTATTATCTCCTTGCCATATTACGTAACTTTTTTCTCTTCAAATACATAGTTCACCCTTCTTATCTTTTTTCCTTTCCATTCACTTTTGAGTTCACCAGACCACCACCACCAGTGAAGGAGTTGTCGTTGACGACGTCGTAGATAGTTTTTCTTCTCTTGTGTCGGTAATTGGAATTCAGTATTGCTGATCTTCCTCCCTCTCTCTCCTCGTCCATATTATATAAAGTCCCCTTTTTTATTTAAAAACTCGTTGACATTTATTGTCATCTTTATCTCCATTTGCTGTCTTGCCTCCTCTCATTTCTCCCCTCTGCCTCCGGTTTTTTGTTTCCTCTTTACATGTAAATTTCCAGTGGAGGGTGAAGTAAAAACAAGTAAAAAAATGCAATGAGGATGGTATGGTCTGCTCGAATGGTGTTGGGGGAAGGCGGAGAAATGGGTTTGCTTCCTTTTCTTTCTTCTTCTTCTAAATATATTTAAAGAGATTCACTCTGTTTTTAGAGGAGCTTCCGAACTTTGGAATAAGAATTCCGGAAGAGAGAAAAAATCATCCTCATTTAATTTTTTCTTTGCTATGTTGGAAAAAAATCTGGAAAGGAGGAACGGACGCAAATGATGACAAGACAGAAATTGTCCTGCTTTCCGGTGGGCTTTCTTTTCATTATGACAATGGAAGTTCTCGGAAACTGCAGGATTGAGAGTTGGGATCCCTCTCGTTTCGTCCCCAGATCTCCCATTACACTTATTAAAAAATCTGGGAAGGAACTAAAAATGTATTCGCAGCCAGAGTCTAGGAAGGAGGGAAACTTAAACGCAATATATTTGACTGTTACTTACTTATCTTACATTAATAATATTAAAATAATAAGTTTTGATAAGATGGAAAAATGGGAAGTAAAGAGCAGAGGCCATCCTTCGACTATTTTTTGTTCTTCTTTTGGTTTAATATATTCTATTCAGTGTTATGTTATATAAGAGTAGCCTCCTTTATCTGACAGGGTTATGACTATGACGTGTTCTTAAAAAGTCAACCTCATAAAAATAAATTTTTAGCAATGGCTTGTTCAAGAGTGTAAAGCTGAGCAAAAGGTTTTAGTGGAATGCAGGGGGCTGGGTGACGTTTTATGGGATTTTCGTACGCAAATTTTTTGGAAGAAAAAAAAATCAGTGCTCTTCTCTGCATTATTGCTTTCTGCTTGGGTGTTCCATGTATGTAATGCGATGGAAATGTAATGCGATTTCCATTCCCGTATTTTGAGTGAAAGTATTATGTGGAATAGAAACGAAATGAAAATGGATTGGCAATGGGTGGGTGGAGTAAAGGGAAAATGATTGAAATTAACTATAGTCTTCCAAGGCGCCGTATAGAACTGGGCGAGCTTTTTTTGTTTCGTGTGTCAGTCATTTTTTTTCTCTTTCTCTTTTTTTGGTAGAGTGAAGGTGACCATCAATCATAGAAAATGGTGGCCAACGCCTATTTCGTATTTAAGAAAGGGTTTATTGACACGAAGAACAGGAGTGTGTGTAGTCTTATCAGTCAATAAAGAGCTAAGTGCCTTTAAGGAGCTGTAAAAGGGATAATAAAAAAATATATATATTATGGAACGTGTTATCATCAATAGTATTAATGCATGGGGAGGGACTTTGGGAATTATAATAATGGCTTGGCTTCCATTCTTGATGTAGTTTAGCTTCCGGTGAAAGTCCAGCTTGCGTAATCGGTTCGCATGAGAGGGAAAAGTGAACGTCTTCCTCTATGTAGCAATGGAAGCTTATCTCAGAGTTGAAACCTTAATTTTTGTTCGAGTTCTGATGTCGCTTTAGGTTGAAACAGTTACTGAAAATGAGATCTCAATATGGCTGCGTACCTAGGTAGGTGGACCTATAATTGGTAAAGAAACGTTGATAGGACTTGAAACTCAATTAGCCCCTGTTAGCGAATAAGTTGCAGTAGAAGAAATAAATGCAGGTCAATGGCTGTACATTAACATTGTAAGCAGTTGTAATCCACACTCATCCCGCCATGTAATATTTTAAATTAGTATAAAAATTAATTAAATACGATAGATGTAAAATCCAATTAGGTGGTGAGTTATGAATCAGTTACTGAAATTTTATTTCTGTTTTATCTGTACTTCCTATATTTTAAAATAGCTACACAGAGCTTATCGGGTCCTCCGGGGTTTTTGTGACGCTCAATACCTAATACAGACGTGACGTATGAAGCAAATAATGACATTTTAATAAAAAATGTTTACAAGCGAATACGGAAAAGCGGGTCTGGTTTTCAGATTTTTTTTAGCAAAATGATATTAAGTTTGTTGTTTTTAAGCTTGAGTCAAACTGTTGTTACTATTATTCCTGTTACTATTGTATCACGCACTACGTAATTGCACAGCCTATTCCCAAACGTACGCACATCGCCTTAAAAGTTCGGAATGGGAAATAGAGTACCCTCTCATTTTTTCTTCACTATTTTCTCATATATCATGTCAAAATATTGTGAAACGTTTAGCAAAGGAATACACCAAGCAATAATGCATTTTCTACCTGAATTGTTGTGGGTGCCGCTTGTTATTTATCGGTTTCCCCAACAAAAATGTACATTTTAGTTACAATTTTTTTAGTTTTCCTTCACTTAACTGCGGTAAAATGAGATTACTCTCGAGTTCTTCCGTTCACTTTTGCGAGAAAGTCGTTTGGATTAAGGAGGATATAGAGTGGAATGGTGGGCTTTTAAATGGGGAGGAAAGCCATTTTAATGGATTTGCATGCTTTACCTAATGTACACAGTTTATAATGTTATTTGCATTAGATGGGCTCGTTGGTTTAGTAGGTATGTTGCTGTTGCTGCACAACAACAGGCAAAAGGCATTAAAAACGAGTTGGGAGATCAAGTGGATAGAGAGGGAGAGTAAATGGAACAGTAAAAATTGCCATTACGTAGTTTATGTTGCATGAAATGAGCAATAGATATGGGGAAATGATGATGATGATCGTCATGGCCGTCCTTGTGGGGAGAATGGGATGGGAGGGAATTGGGGAGTAAATGGCACAACAAAACATTAAAAATTGGGGGAGGAATGCGGTGGGAATACCAAAAAAAAACGAAGGATATTTCTGTATTCAGGAGAATGTGAGATGGGAATGAATAAATTTTGTCAGCTCATCTCTTGAAAAAAATCGGGATATTTGCATTAGTCTTTTCTTACCCCATTCAAAATTCCAAACGAAAAAGGTTTAGGTTTGACTGTTTGCAATGTATAAAAATGTAAATGTGGTTGTGTTGTTTGCGTTCCCGAACAAATGACATGGTTGAAGCTGAGTGGAGGTTTTTACTGAATGCATGTCGGGAAGGCTCAAGCGTATCATCATTTAAAGTCATCAATCAGATCAGAATTCCAGCTCATGTATTTATTGCTAAATTACTGTTTTTTAGAGGATTCCTCCTTTCCAATCGTGACTTTTCCTAAATGGGGAAGATATTTTTTCTGTAGACGTCGGGTTGAATGTTCATTTCATTACGGACATTTGCATTTCTGTTATGTTATGAATGACATGAATTGTAATGTGACGTGCCTTTTTTGTTTCCTGTGAACTACAGTAATTGTGTAGTGAACTCGGTAATGAGGAGGGTAGATAGTAGATATAGGGTCGTGGGTCACGACTCACGATTTGAATAATTTCCAGCTAGAGTTTTCTATTCAATGAAAGTTTTGCGGAGTGGAATTGTATAATGGCTGGAATAATTCTTCTGTTAAACTGGAAACAGGGAAAAGGCAGGCGAGGGATGACTCACGATCTAATTTGTACAATTACGTATTTTATACTTGGAAAGAAGGAATTTTTTATGGGCAAGAAAGGAGAAAAAATGGTTGACTGACTATACCCGTTTATCAAATCCATTCATATGAATATTGGTGCTCCCGTATAAAAACGAAAGTTAAAAATGTGATTAGCACTGAGGATCACGTAGCATCTTTTCCATTGAACTTACTGTTATGATCAGAGTGGAGAAATCATTGAGCAGCCACAATTTTTGACTTTGTTCAGCTTCTGTAAGCTGAACTTATGATATGATGATGATACAAATGAAACGACTTGATTTGACAAGGAGATGGAAACAGAGAATAAAATGAAATTGAATATCTCTAATTTATTCGCCGTGACCTCAACCCCATCGAAAACAACACACCTCATTGAAGGCACCGTTTTTAAACGGTAAGTATTTGAAGTTTTAGTTCTGATATGCTGCATCGCATCAACATACTCCCCAAAAATGAAGTGAAAGTAGGAAAATACTTCCATTCTATTTCTGACAACAAGGCACAACGTTTTTTGTTTTCTGGGAAGAAAGGTACAATGAACTTGTTCCATAACATGAAAAAAACGCTTGCTCGCTTGAACGGAAAGTTTAAAAAGGTTTTTGGTAATGACGAAGATGAAGACGATAATATCTGTGACCGACCGTAACAAACATAGCGAGCGGATGCCCTTTTGCGCCTTGGGTCCTGCCTTTTCCACCCAGAAACAAAAAAGTGTGTTAAGTGGTGCAGAATATATAAATTGCGTGCCATGTTTATATTATATTTTTTAAGGTGGGCGAGACATTTTTTCCTTCAGTTTTCTTTTACACTAGATGACTTCTTCTTTCTTCATTGTTAAGTGCTTGCTTGCTGGCGTTGCGTAGGTAGATATAAATACTGCTAGTTTTCTTCCTGTTCTCCAGAGCCTGTCACAGAAAAGTGGAGAGAGTGAAAGCGACTATAGGACACAGGAAGAGATCTTAAGTGGAAGAGTCACTTTGCAATTTTAAAGACATTATGGAGTAGCTCATGCATGGAGGAACAAGAGAGGAGGGAAATGAGACAAAAAAGGAAGTTTCTCCATTTTCTCCCTTTTGACATGTCATGTATTTGCTTGAAGAAAGAGGAAAAGAAGGAAGAGGGAGAAAGAGGGAGAATATTTTTTGCTATTATTTTTGGCAGCATCCTCTTGTAAGTTGGCCTGTTTCATCATGAGAAAAAAAATTCTCATAAGATAAAAAATTATGAAAGTGTATAGATATAAGCTAAAGCTTATATGTCCTTTTTCACATTTGGATTTCCACGTGTGAAATAAAGTTCTATTATTATTAAAATAAAGTATAGGAAAACGGTGAAAGGACAGTTCCCTTCATCATCCCAAACTATTCCGATTAGAGCTTTTTTCTCAGCAGCTAAATGGGAAAGTCTTGTTGGTTTTTTCCGGGCTTGCTCTCGTTCATTGTTCTTGTTCTAATGTTATTTTTCCTTGAATGTGTTTTGTACTTTAGCGGTGGCGCCTTTCTCCTCTCACCCTTAACACTTTTTCCACTCCATACTCAGAGGGTAAAGTTTTTTTTGAAATCGAGAAAATGATAATATCTTTTTAATAGTAATAAATGTATTCCGAAATGAAATGGAAGTTTTTTTTTCCTTTTAAAATTTTCCCCATTCCCATGTTTATGGTTTGTTGGTAAGCAGGGGTTAAAAGTAAACACCTCTTCTTACTTCTCAACTTTTACATTTCTCAAATGGAGGAAATGCGGCAAAAATCCTTCATTTTTTTTTTCGAAATAAGAATATTCATCAGAATTTATTTTGCATTTACACCCTTTTCCCTCTTTGAAAGTTAATGCCTCTTTCCAAATTCAGAGTCTCTTTCCAAAAAACTTTTCACTTGGAAAAAGTGGAATACGATCTTACTTATCTCAAGTACCTTATCATAATCAAAATGAAAAGCTGGAAAGTGTTATTGTTATTTATGCATGAGTTGCTCTTGGCTTAAACTAGCCGTATAATTTTGAACAAACTTTTTCTTAACTTTCCATTTAGAAAAAAAATGGAAATAGTCTAAGTACAGGGAATACAGTTAAGTGCGATAATAAGAAAACTGGGGATCAAGCACATTTTTATTCACCGAGCACAAAGTAAATCACATGAAATGGTCATATCCATATCATCACTTAATGTCAACTTTTGCTTTATTGCTCTATTTCCACTTGAAAAATTCCCCCTTCTTCAGAGTTTTTTGGACTTTCTCCGACAGTTTTTTTAACATACAATTCCAATTTCATTTTTTATTATTGCTTGTTGTTATTGTCATTGTACTTGTGTGAGAATAAAAATGCGATGATGTCGTGTCGCGTTGTTTGGTTGTGTGTGATAAAATGTCGTTAAGTTTGGGTTTTACGTGTTTTTATTCGTTTGAAGTCTTGGTGAAAGTGGTCGTCTGAGCCATGAGCCGAAAGTCCTGTGGAAGAAAAAAATGTTTATAATGCGTTCACGGTTGGAATCATGAAATTGAACAACGGTATTCAATCTTATGGCCAAGCCAGATCCTGATCCGCCAGCACAAGTGAAATTTAGGGGGAGAGCTCATACTATTATGCATGTTTAGGGGTAATAAAGATATGTGTTATTGCCAATTTCGTGCGCTCTACCCTTCTTTAGAAAAAAATTCAAATCTTTTAAGATGTTGCTGATGGCGTTACGGACATTTTTTCTAATGTCCTGTGCTTCGCTCGTCAATAAAATACTTTTACATTTTTAAATTCTTTTTCGGAAGTTGCTAGATAAAAAGTTTCGGGTAATAGAATAGGCTGTGCAAAAAAAGGTGCAGAAATGATGACTTTGCAACACGAGCCAAGCCAACTCAACATTCAAGTCTTTTCAAGCTTCTCTTCAGTGTAATTAATGTATTTGTCTCCAGTCATCCTCCTTTCTCCCTTCCTTATTAACTTTTGTCTCAAACTCTTCGCTTTACTCTTTCTTGTCACTCCACGCGAGAGAGTTGTTGGGACGGGGGAAGGGATGAAAGCGTGGCCAATATTCCTTTCACTCTTGCCATACTTTCCTGTCGTAGTGTCACACGAGCTAAGTCTCAATTAATCGATATCAATTTAATCGCAGAGCGAAAGAAAGCAGGGAAGGGAGACGGGAGATGGAAGAAAGAAGCTAGCAACGACATTCTTCCTTTTGTCATTATAACCGCTCCTTCCCCCGTCGAAATGCATGGGTGCCTTTTCTCCAAAATAAAATGTAAATGTACCTATACCTTATACTCTATCCATATACGTACGATTATGAAAACTGCTTGTTCCATTTTGAAACTAGGGACTAAAAATCCCAAGATATTTCTCCCTCCTCTCTCGAGAAAAAAAAAGGATTTTAAGCAAGGAAAGCGTAAGTATTTTGCTCATAAGAGGAGAGACGCTTGAATGATTGAGTGAACCGTGACGAATTTCTGGAGAGGAGTCAGTGATGATGGTCCCCACTACAGACTGCTGTCGTCAGTCAAGCCATCATCATACCAAAGGAAAAAAACCTCTTCAATTAAATGCTCCTACCTCTCACTATGACTATGTATGTACAAAATCGTATGCATGCTCTATAGGTTCTTCCTCACTTCACACTCATCCTCGTTCCCCTCAGCTTTCACCAACAATGCATACCTATTTTTTCCTCCTTTAATGACTTACAGACATGCATAAGAAGATGAATGCCACTTGACGGAAAGGAAAAAATACTTTCCTCTTTTGTTCCGCTCCAGTGGCTGCTGATGTCACCCATATAGACTTACTCGTCCTCATACATAAATACGTTTTTAATTGCATTCTTCGTTTTTTCCTCCATCTCCTCGAGAGGAACGCAACGTCACGGCAAGCCAGTTTCCCTGCTCCATTCATTATGATGATGATTATGAGGATTCCACATGGGCTCCTCTCCGCTACTCTTGTCTCATTTGAGAAGAAGAATGACTAAAGTTTTTTGTCAAAAAATGGGAAGAACGGCAATAAATACGCTATGGACGGGAAATAAACGAAATTCTTTTTTCCCTCCTTGTCTTCTTGTCCTCCATTTTATTCCAAGCGAAGTAGGGAGATATACACACAACTTAAAGCTAAATGGCCATAAACAGTCTGGTTCACTGCTAGTTTACGGTGGAGAAAGAGAGGAAAGCTGTCCTTTTTTTCTTAACTGCTGCTGTGAATGTGATGCGGTGCGATATGGTGCACTGGATCTATCTGCATTGTCAAGATGAATAGCTACCTACTGGGATTTTTATTTTCTCCTTAATGGGAGCCTAAACTTGGCTAGAGGAGAAAGCCCCCTTGAATACAGTAAAAAGATGGATTGGTGTGCTGAGCTCAGCAAAGATAGATGCAAAATAGCATGAGAGAATAATTACCTCCAGAATGAACTGCTTCCAGTCCAAAAGTGCATTTGAATGGTGGTTATTCAAAATGAAGATGAAGACCAACATTTATACTTTATGCAAAGGGGAAATTTCACTTTCTCGTTTGGTCCGTAAAGCTGTGATACCTAGGAATGTAGGTGAGTCCATGTACATCCCACAAAGCAATGGATAGGCAACGAAGCAACGCTAATAGCTCTCTCACTCCCAGTAACTCACTCTGAGTGAGACCCTTTCAATGAAAGATGTGTGTACTTTTCTTTGGAATTTTTTTTCCACATCTTTTCATATACTTTTTTTTGAGGAAAGGAGAGAAAGGAAAAATTGTGGGCCCATTTTGTGGATAGGTCTCTTGTGTATAAATAAGGGGGAAAAGTCTTTTTCTCCTCTCGTTTGGGTAAAGCCTGCTGCTCGTATTTATCAAATTTATTATGGAACAAGGTGAGTTTCTTTGTGGGCTGTATTAAAGTTGTACTGCAGCAGGGGCACTGTACTACTGCTTTCCTCAGAAAGTCGGAAAGAAAACCGTTGGGTTGGATTTTTTTTCGGGACTCTGTATATGACTGTCTTACGTAGTCAATATTAAATAGCTTGGTGTAATGTTGTGTGGATCCAGTAGATCCTCCGAACACATTTATGATGATGATGGTGATGGAAACAGGAGGATGGATATTTTTACGGGGAAATGTGTGAGCCCATATATTTACCTCAAGCCAAGCTCAAGTTATTTTCCTTTTCTCTCTCCTCTCCTTCGCCTTGAGGATGGATATGATACTCCCTCTGGATAAGGGAAAAAAGGTTCAGTTTCCAGAATTCGTATGTGGTGGTGGTATTGGTGTAGGTTATACTTATACCGTGTCACTGAATCAGCTTGATGGTAGCAGCGATGGCAATATGATCATCATGATCGTCATCAGCACCATCGCCATCTTTTTCCAGAGTCTTCTTCATTGCATTCCCATATCCCACATTACTGCCTACTACTTCCCAGTTGGAAGTATAAAACTCCATTTCCCTCCATGGAGGAGACAAGAGAGGGAGAGAGAAAAAGGAAGGAAGAGAAGGAAAAAATGGTCCATTCATCCACTAAAATTTTCTTTGGAATGGCCAGAGAGGAAGAAAATGTGTAATAAACGTGGTAGTAATAATGGGGAAAGCATGTGTGTACTCCGCCAGCTTCTTCTTCTTCTTTTGTATATGGAAGAAGAATATGCTGAGCTGACCATGTTTCAACTTTTCAATGATTTTCTTCACTGATGCTGCTGCTGCCGCTGAGCCCCACCCATAAAATACGTCCCATTCCTCATGATTATGGAAATGAGAAGTTGCATTGAATATGGCGATATGGTTGCCTCCGCACATAGTCATTTTCCTTCCCATTATTTGCAATAAAAGAAACAACGAGAGAGGGAGAGAGAGAGAGAAAGGAAAAGGAATAATAACGAAGACAAGAGAGGAGGAGAAAGTTTCTAATAAAAAGTTGGACATTATATTTAGTTACTATCAGGGAATGATAATAATGATGAAGGGACACCACCACCACCGCCACGATCCATTTCCTCTCCTCCTTTCTTGGAGAAAGTACATCCTTCCTTTGGGAAGAATATGCGAAATTTTTGCAGTAAAAATTGGAGTGGCTCGGGAAGAATGACAATTTTTTTAGTGGATCTTTCTTCACTACCTAAAACAGTATCATTTTCATGAATAATGATAAATATAATCAGTATGGGACAGAGAATAATGCTTTATTTGTTCACTCACGTGGAAAAGACCACACAGGATGAGCAAACTACGCCATTATCTTTCTCTTCCCTGTATGTATATAGTAATAGTAATAATAATGAAATGACAAAGGGAGAAAGAGAGATAAAAACAACCACAGAGAATTTTTTGTTGTTAAGCTTGGAGTACTACGTTACTCTTTCTGCTGATGTTGTTGGTGTAAAGAAGTAAAAAATGTGTTACATTTACATAAAAAGGATTTTGTGTGTTTTTGATGTGGTCTTTATTCTTCCTCCTACATATTTACATGGTTTTTATTCTATTTCTTTTTTTCTCTTTGCAGGAACAAAGTCACAAGTCGTACCGACCTCTGTGTGTGCTCACGTTCCGGTGGAATTATGCTGTGCATGGACTGGAGCCCATGGGATACCATTTGGTCAACGCGCTACTCCATGCTGTCGTGTCGGTCCTGTACTTCAGGTAAGAAATGTGTCTGGGAAGGAGTGAAAGTGGAATGGAGGAATGCTGACATAAGTTATATATCTTATGTTATTGCTCTGGAGTCAAGAAGGAAGGAGCCCTTTTGCCACTATGCATATTTGATGAGATTGTTTTCTCACTGGGGAAGGAAAAGAAAAAAAAGCTCTAAAGTTGTGGGAGAAAAGGAGGAGGAAAAAAAGTTTTGAGGGTAACCCGATGCCCGGTCTGACTAGATCTTGAAGAGATAAATGTGTTAGGTTGTTTCTTGTTTTTTATTTGCATACATCAGGCAGGCCGAGGACTTTATAATGAGCTTGGTGGCACCAATAAAGGAATTGAGTTTCCAACAGCCAGCCAGATAGTAATATCTCTCTCCCAAGTTACAATACACAGAGGAGGATCCATCTCCAATTCTTTGACACTGTCCATTTAACTTTCTCTCTCCCTCCCTGTTTGATACAAGCTAGCTTTGTTAGGAGGATTTATGTATGTGCAATATATATGGAAAGAGGAAGTTAGTCAGGTATTTGAAAATGATGATACGGATCAGTGGGAAAAAAACTCCAAATTGATAATTTTTCCTGGTATCACGTCACATTCCCCATGAAATAACTCAGGGTGATAAAATGTATTAGGGAAAGGCAAGCAAGAGAGAGAGAGGGAAAGAAGAGAAACTTATACAATTTTCCAGTAGATAATTCCAGCCAGTATCCGTATTTTTTTCTCTAGCTTTTTACACGAATCCTTATCTACCCCCGACCCGTTTCGAAGAAAAGACAAACCAAAGAGTAAATATATCCATGTTATTGTGTATGTGGTGGGTTGTGTGTTCTGCTCAGGCTGAGTTAGTATTTAGTATTCCACGATGGTATTTCAAACTTACAAAGACAAATGGAGAAACATTTCTTTCCGGAGAAAAAAAATTAGGAATGATGAGAAAAAGTCGTTCCCCTCTTTTTATTTCGCAAAAGGAGAAGAAAATTGCAATAAGAAACGTTACTCTGAGAGTATACCTACTTGTCTTGTATTAACTGTGATGATGATAAAAATAGTTGGACCTGCCTGGGCAAGGGCTGCCTTGGCATGAAGAGTAATATGTAGTAAAGTAGTAATAGCAGTTACATAACAGCACATCCCATCAGATGATGATCCCATCTATTACATTCCCTTCTCCCTTGTGACTTCCCATTAGTCTTCCTTCCTTGTTGCTTGTTCCTTCCGCTCAAAAGCCGGATATAAGGAGAAAATGAACGATTAAAATGGATCATGCATTGCATGCGATACGGGTATCATTGGGCGATGAGCATCATCCCGCACACAAAAAAAAAGATACAGATCAGATGTGTGTATACCTAAATGGGATTGTATCTGCTTTTGCTCCGCTAAAGCTGGAATTTTCTTCTCTTTGGAAATAATAAGATCAGTTTCCAGTTTTATCCTAAACAAACGTGATCTATTATCAGAGTAGTAGACTGCCATTAAGGATGTGAAGCTGAAGGAGCGATATTGTATCGGTACATGAATTACAAATACAAATCCTTAAACGGTTTTATTTCTATCTACTTATCTGATAATTTCAATTTAGATCGATTCAATTTTATTGGGATTCACTGCATGGAAGAGAAGGAAAGTTTTTCTTGTTATAAATGAAATGATTTCTTTTTTTTTTTGCAGATTGTCCACATTGTTCCTCCCGGAACTAGGGAGCTTCGTCGCTGCCATGCTATTTGCTGTACATCCAATTCACACGGAAGCGGTAAGTCCTGATTTCCAAAAAGCTATTTTACTTCGCTGCTGTTGCTTTTCTGTAGTTTATTTTTTACAGCTTTTTGCTTAAATTGCGATTTAGAGCCTAAAAAAATTCCCAGTCCCTGGAGACTCCACTGCCTGGGCCTGGGTGTTATGGTGGGTGAGGGATGGGAAAGGAGACGACTGGGTGTCACGTGATTTTCCCATATTTAGTCATTAAAAGTAATTCTTATGATATAATGAAAGGCTATAAAAAGTTTGTTAACTTATCTCCATAAATATTTTACGATCCTGGCACTGGCAGCAGCAGAGCAAACGCTTTATAATATTATACATATTTTTTTATTCTCTTGCAAAAAAAGTAAAACCCAACTTTTTATGACTAAATAGCCAGTTTCAGACAGCAGATTATAGTCGGCCATTTCCCTCACTTTGTTTTCCTTTTTCGGGGAAATAGATTGCGATACGGAAAATAATATACATTTTTACGGAGGGATGGAGATTAACACGGATTGCATTATTGTGTGACCCGATCCAAAAAAAAACTGTGTGTATAGTTATGCGTGACCAATTATATATTTTACTAGAGATAAAATGACAGGGAGAAAGAAAAAAAACATAAAGTAGAAAAATAGCAATTTTCAGCACCAGCTCATGTCCATCGTTAATCGCAAAAATGTCTACATAAATATCTGCCTCCAAGCCTAAAAGTCTTGGCCATGAACATATGAGATGGATTTTAGTTTTCGTGAGAGAGAAAGAAAAAAATACTAAGAAATAGAAACAGTTTTTTTATTACCTCAACTCCATTTGTTTTACGGTAGTAAAACTGAATCGTCCAATCTAAATCAAGGCTATTACGTACGTAGGTCCCTATATGAGAAAAAAACCTGTTATGTGAAATGGGATAAGGGATGATGGGTGCGCATAATATGTATTTTGTAGCGGTGGCGGCAGTGGTGGTAATTACTTTTTGCTCTTTTCCTTCCAGATTAAAGTCTCATATTTTTCTCAAAGGAATATTTTATCATTTCAAACATCCAACAACATAACAGAACATAATAAAATTGTACTGGTGTGGTGTAGTCCTCAACATTTCTGAAACATGACTAAATGCATTCCATGTTTACATATGATACCATATACCTTTGAGGAGGGAATATCATAAAAGCCGACACTATATTTTATTCCGACTACTTTCTCTGCGGAACATACTTAATTTCTCCTGAAGGTTGTTTTTCTTCCGTAGTAGTTATTTGGAATCAAATGTCGATATAACTGGTTTTGTTGTGCCAACAACATAACAGAGGAGAAGAGGAGCAAGGCAGGGGTAACATCAAAAGCATGTGTTGGGTTGGGGTTGGGGCTGTAGAAATTTTGGCATTGGATTCCCCTCATTCCTCTGTTGTTTGCTTGCTTTCTGTCTGTTTGCGTTTGCCTAGTCAGTCTGCCTTGGCTCATCTGTGTCCTCCTCGTACAAAAAGATAAAAAGGAGAGGAGGAGAAAAAAATGTTTGTGGATTTATTAAAACTATTTCATAAACATAAATACATTTTCATAATATGTATGAGTAATAGTGGATGAAATATGGGCTGTTATTATCTTGTTCGGGAATTTGGGAGAGAAGTGATTGTGAATATTTCCCCCTCTTCCTTTCATGTTGTTGATGCTGCCAGGCACGAACAAGGAAGCCTCAGAGTCAGCAGGAGTGGGGCCTCGCAGTATTTAACGAAACTACCGGGAGAACAGAAGAGAAATTTAGGTATTGGCTGGGGTCGCTCCGTTTTGAGCATTTCGGATGAAAATGGAGGGCAGTTTGGAGAAGGGAAATAAATGGCAACGGAGAGTACCTATATGCAGTTGTGTGTGGAGATTCATGAATCAAATTATGAATTATGGATTCCTTTTGCTTTCAGCTATTAGGAGGACGCTGTCGACGTCCCGCTTCTAGGGATGGAAGTTATAATGCAATGGCGCAGTTGTGTTCTCTAGTATATGGGCAGGCTGGCGGTATAAGTGGAATAGTTTTGTGCTTTGGAGGATTCCTTTTCCATCCGTCCAGGTTGGAAATTGGAATCGATGGGAGCGATCTTCGACTTCCTCTCTTCTTCTAATTCCTTTCATTCAGTTAAAAGCCAGTCAGGGAAGGGAATAAAGCTTTTGTTTGTGATCGGGAGAGAATGGAATTATGTTCGAACTAATGTAACTTGATATTACAAATAGGTATCCTGTAAATAAATATTCAGAGAATTGTTTGTATAATGGTGAGGGGCTTATTGTTAGTTACATATAAACATTTTGATAAATACCGAAATCTATGTACTTACTTATGTATCTGGATGATGAAAGCAAATTAAATTGTTTTTCCTGCGAAATATTATCGGGGCTGAAAACAATGGGCGGAAGAGTGAAAGGGAAATGAGGGGAATAGGGTTTAGGTAGGTATGTTGTGCATTTTGAAAGGGAGCAACAATGATGTTATTACGGTTTCGGCGTATTGGAAAGGAAGGGAAATCTTTTCATTGAATGATTTTTGAGAAAGGAGGGGGCAATTGGAAAGTTGTTGTTGTAAACCCCGCAGAATGATGTTTGATGTGTAGAATTTAGTTTTGTAGCTGTAACAAAATCCGCACATATCTCGCTTGTACTGTTATACTTACAATTAGTTAGTTCTGATTATACGATATTGGTAAGTTATAACCTGTTACCAAATTACGAATGCACTTGAATCTGGTCCAGACATTTAGTCGTGCTAATGTATCATACATAATTAGGTATAAATATTTTTTAAAGAAACTGTGTAGTTAAGGATCACGACTTAGAGCACGGAAAAAGTCAAGCAAATTCATTAAGTTAGGACATACCTTAGCTTACATAATCTTTATGGTTATTGTCACCACTTGCGATGTTAATATAAGGTGCTACCGAATTGTTTCTGCTTTCTCTATTGTCATTGCTTCTTCTCTTTTCATTTGACTGAACGTATGTGGAATGATATGTTTTTAGTATTTGGAAAAACCAGGCATAGGAGTAAAAAATAATAGGTAAATAGTGAATGGGTAGCTACACATAAGAATGAACTACAAAAGACATCCATCCGTATGCTAATCATCCCCGTCAACAACATGGAAGGAGACAAGGGGACAAAAAATGGATGGAATTTAAATGAATATCTCTTTCTAATGTTAATGTTATTGCTGGGGCTCCTCATCATTCCCCACCACCTTGAAAGTAGGATGAAGATAATAGTGCTGATGGTATGATCGTGACAAAGAGTAAATACAAAATTGGATTTGGAAACATGGTAATAGCAAACATATCAGGAGCATTTGCATAGTTTTGTAGAAAATGTTGGAGTTGGAGTGAAATTGGAGTGAAAGTCAACTCCTTCATGATATAATCATGATCAGCACAATGCATGAGTGCTTTCAGCAAGTAGAAAGGCTCATACATAATATGAGGTGAAGATGGGAAAGGAATCATGTTGCTTTCAGGGCAATTTGAATTTCAGAAGAGTCTTTGCCCGTTTCTTTCTGGGTCGTTCTTTTAAGAGGGAAAACCAACATTTTCATTTTGTACTTGGGTTCCTTCTTGAAATGAGAGAAAGTGCATTCCTTGCCATATTATATTGTTGTCATTACTGTCATAAAAAATGCGACTCAAAATGTTGCATTCTATTTATTAGATTATTTAGTAAGAGAGGGAGGGAGAAAGTGCTTCAACCACCGTCAACGGAATCCTCCTGTGCTTTGCGTGTTTCCTGTGAAGGTCTGTTGCTAACTGCAAGTTGCATATAAAAAAATCCGGTTTATGGCTGTGAGGGCTTTTCCCAGCGTCATCTTTCACAAAGCTCCTGGTCGTCATTTCAAAAGTCTACTTTTAGATTTAGTGAAGATGAAGAAATATGAGGAGATGCATATAAGATACATTGTTGTACTTTTTTCAGTACAATGAATGGGATGCCGGAATCCAAAAGTTTGGGAGGGAAGAGAAAACGAAAAAAAAAATAGCGGAGGAGTTTTTGAGTGCTACTTTCTTAAATATAGTTTTTGTGGGGAAGGAAGGTGAAATGTTGGAGCATGGGATAAGAGACCAGGCGAATGGAAGGGATGATGATGGCGGTATAAGTGGCGACGGCAGTGGTGATGTTATGATGGAACTGGAAAGTAGACGAAATTCCGTTATTTTCTCTCTCCTTTTTTTTTAAAAAAAAAGAGAAAGATTTTTACTGCGATGCTGCCATAAATGAGCTCTCCATCATCAGAGCAGGGAACGAAACAACACAGTGCATGGCTACACCTTTACTCAGATGACTCCGTATAGTAATATGACTGGAGTAAGTATTTTGGTGGAGCTAGATGAAATAATAAAACAAGGTCTTTATAGCGTCAGTCGTAAAGTTGATTATGGAAAAGCTTTTATGGCCCCTGTCACCTGTTCTCATAAGAGAGTATATTCCCGTGCACTCTGCTGTAAAGTAGTAGGTTGAGCACACACCGAGACCCAAATGAGGACAAGGAATAATATGGGATGGGGGAGAGTGGTGTGGTGGCAGAGCAAAGAGAATATTAACTCTGGTCCGGTAAAGCTTTTAAAATGACTTTTTAGCTGGGTGATAGCAACAAAAAATGGAATCAGGCAGAGCTGGAGTACATTTTAACAGTGTCCTTTTGTTTTATGAACGGGGAAAGAAAGAGAGAGAGAGAGAGGGAAAAAATGAAAACAAGGAAGGAGCAGTTCGGGATGGAGACATGTAATAAGGTGACCATGCATCATCATGAGGAGTGCACCTGCTACCGCCACTACCACACCCCACTCATATTACTGTTTTTAAAAGCTTTATACTCCGCTAATAAAATGGAAGCTGAGCGGGAGAGAGAAAGAAAAAGAAGTAGGGAGTGTGACTGCATTTCGTTTTTTGTCTTGATGTTTTTTGTTGCTATTTTGGATGAGAAAGGGAAAGTCAATCTGGTTAAGGGGAAGGGCAAACACGAACTACGTACTTGTTTTTTTCCCTCCAAGCTGTAATTAGTAATCGTAAATAATCAACTAATTACTTATGCGGACACGTGCCGGGGCAAGGAATATAAATGGGGATAGTGTTTTCCTCTTCAGAGTTTTTTTTCTTTCATTGATCACTTTCCAGTTAGGTGAAAGCTTAGGTGAATTGAATGAAATAAAATATACAGCGAAGGAATGATTTCCCACTTTTGCGGTCACTCCTTCCAGGCTCAAAGCTAATTACTGGTTGTATTTGCATAAGGTCACGTGACCCCCTTTCAACTTGCTCTGGCTCATTTGCACTTGTTGTTTTTATTGGAGAAAGTGATACGTAAATTGGGAAGAAAGAAAAGAAGGGGTTAGGGGAAAAGTATAAGCAGCTTACCAATATTTTTCGCCTGGAGTCAGCCACTTCCTTAATTAATCATGATACATACATGGAATACGAGTTTTTTTTCTCTTATCCGTCTCATTCGCATTCACGTCAGTGTGTACCTACTTGTTTGCTGGAGAAAATCTAGACATGCTAGGATTAGAGTTAAGTCATTCATTCTCTTCAGAAAAAAAAGTTTTCTCTCTGGTTGTTCGTTTGCCTTCGGAACTTTATGATTCCGGCGATCAACTCGACATGCCACCGTTTGCTTCAATCAATTTTTTTTATCTTGTTGGATTATCAGAAGGAAAAAAAAAGAGCCAAAACTCAAAAAAAAAAACACAAAGCATTTTACGTATGTTACTTCATGCACGGCAAGGGAAAAAGCAAACAATCTGGTGGAACATGGAATTAAGAACCAAAGAGCGCGATTCCAATTTTTTGCACTGGAAGTAAATCCTACTTACCGAAAGCGCTTTACTTAAATTACTCTCCTGCTTCGTTACTAACTTTACTTGGTTGGGAATGAGGCTATCGTGTCGTGTCATGTCCTCCCTGACGTGACAAACATAGAATGGGCTCCCCTTTCTATTAGGCTTGTTGCTGTAATTTTTCATTCCTTTTGACAAGCTTTACAGAAATAAGCAACGATACAGAGAAGTAATAAGTAATATTGGTATAGTAGCGAAATCTGAAACTACCGATACGATACCACCACTGCCCCTATTTAGTATGCTTCACAAGTACACAAAGTGCAATTAAAGAGAAAACGCTACACGAACGGCAGAAAGAAACAAGCTTACAAAGTTTTTTTTCTGTTCTGTTGAAGAGAAAGAGGAAACGTTTCTAAATCCATTTATTTATCCTTTTTCCAGAATTAACTTTAGCCTTTGCGAGTCAAGGCGGAAAGGAGGAAAAAAGTAATAAAAATGGGAGCTGAACAAGAGGAGAAAATCACGCAAAGGCTTTAGAAGCTGCTAGGCTGCTTATCGTGTACTGCTATTATCGCATTCAATCTCTGGCGTGTAGGGAAAATGAGACGAGCAACTTGTTACTGAAATGAAATTGGAAGAAAGGAAAGGGAAAGACAAAGCTTGTCTCTCGATTTTCACTTTTCCCCTTCTAAATTGTTGTCAAACTAGGGACTATATATAGGCATGGGACGGTTGATGAAATGTTGCGGATAAATGCAAATAAAATGTAATCATGTTCCCGTTGATTTTTTTTAATGTGAGTCATGTGGACTCTGGACTGATGATGGATAGTGGGCCATGGGACAGGAGCATAATGTGAGGACATTGATTGAGTATATTTTGTTCTTGACCTATGCCATCATCCCATCCTCATTTTTCGCTTGCTTGGAACAAGCTGGGATGAATGTTACTAGGAAAATGATAAATTGATCAGGGACTCTCTCCGGAGGAGACATATTTTCTCTGCTGAGGTAATGATTACAGGTAATGATAATGATGATGATGCATGATGGTGGTATGGCTATGCGCGATGATGTTTTTTTTTTGGCAACTGGGACCACCAACAGAGTTTTTGTGTTTTTTTTTTCTTTCGGGATAGCAAATAAATGGAGTGTGGAGTTTTTCTATTCTTGTCTGCTCCTCTCCGGTTCGGGATAGGGTGTCATCTTCCCTCCCAAACAATTTATATGTGTTTTAGATGCATTGTGTGTGCCTCCTTTTATTTGAAACATGAGAATACACTTGTGACGAGGATGAGGATGACGAGGCTCCCCGTGTGTACGAGGAAATGATTATGATGAGGAGGAAGAAATGGAACAAGAGCGGGAGAACGTGTTAAGCGTATCGAATGGGTTGTGTAAGAGGATTCCATTGATGATGAGTGAAAGCAGGCGACGATTCAAGATAGGATAGGTTGACGGTGGTGATGGTGGCAGTGATGTGTAAGGAAATACGTATAATTTTAAAACCTAGCTGGTGGGGGAAATGATGATGGGATCGGATGCATCCTCCAAGGTTGGGAAAATTCTAGGCTTAAGTAGCAACCCATTAGGTAGAGTGTGGAAGTGAGTGTCGGATCTGAAATTATGTATTTTTTGAGAGGACGGGTGTGGAGTTATGAATGGGATTGAGCTCACGAGCTCTAAGCGACATTCTCATCTTTGTCGCAAGTCAAGATAATGTTCACGAAGTAGGTAGGGAAGGCGGTAAAGAGCATTTTGCGCTAGCGTTTCATTTCTCCATTTCTCCGGAGAAGAAAGGTGTAAAATTACCACCGAATTTTTTATGCTCATCTTCATTTTTTGCATAAGGTGTATGGTTTAGTACCGGCTTAACTTGTCTATGTTCTTGGGGGGAAAAGAAGTAAAAAAATAAAATACGGATTGATCTGATGATGTGAGTCAAGCCTGGCTCCTCTTTTTCAAGATTATCCATTTTTTTCTTCAAATTTTGAATAAGCTTCGCTTGATGTAAGTTACACGTGTGAAGGGAAATAACCATTTCCTTCCGATTCATTTCCATCCTTCAACTTCATCGTCAAAATGGATATAGGTATGTTTTCAAGGAGGCACTTTCCCAGGTCCCAAGTTATGAATGAGCCCTTAGCTAGTGCTTATCAGCATCGCTGTATATTTTAGTGCACATTCCCGTGAAGAAAAATTTGATTAGTTTTTGAGTCCCGGTAATTTACCTATCATTTGACAATTTTCATTATTATTGGCAGCCAATCACCATCTATTCTCCATAAATGAATGTTCAATCAGCCAACCAACGCTAAGCTTATGTAATGGCAGCTAGCTTCGTAAACTCTGGCGGAAATGATAAGGACAGTCAACCATTATTTATGAATTGATAAGGGGACATCAATGACTTGGATAGACAGGAACGAGCAAGTATAAAGGAAAATAAATTCGCACTTTAAAAAAATAACTTACGACTTGGGCTGAAAAATACCATACATTTTTTGCAACCCCTTTTTAGTAGCCCCCTTGCTTGTCCCTGACTTTTATTTTGGGGAACAGCAGCGGCAGCTGAGCCACAAGAGCATTCGGTTGTTTGACGGTGTGAAAGAGCCTTATATTTTATGCATGCATCATGGCCCATATCATATTTTAGCTATCAGCCAGCCTTCCCTCATTCAATTCCCTGCATATGAGTACCATTACCATTGTTAAGGGATATTACTCCAGTCAGTATGATAAAGAAAAAGTGAAAGTGAGTAGGTAAGCTTGATAGTTGTTTTTTTTTGAGTCTGCTGCTGCCTTTTTCCCTGCGCACTCCATTGCTTTTTCCTCCTCATAAAAGATATACCAACAGCACTCACTTTTTCCCTCTTCGTCTTACTCTACCTCACGTCATCATAATTCTTTTCTTCTTAATGCAATCTATATATTCATACTGGAAGGGATAAGTACTCTCCATATTTTATACTGTTGCTTTCTCCCTTCATTTCTTTGGTACAATTTTTTTTCGTTTTCTCGTACCTGGCTGGAGGCAAACAAAAGAAATTCATATTTTTAGCTTAAAAAATGTAGGGGAAAAGGAGCTTAAAGCTCAACTCTTCTCATCGCCATCATCATCATCAAGCACAATTTTGCTCATCCAGGCATACAAACCTCATAGCTCACTAGCGAAAAAAAAATATTATCCGACTACCTTATTTCCATCCTTTCTCCGCGTTGTCAACATCATCGTGAGAAAGTGAAGGATGGCGGTGGTAGTGGCCTGGTGAAGTAGAAAGGAAGAAGACGAAAAAAACATCCACCTACTAGCCCACCTTTCATATTTATACATGGTTTTTGCCATATAATTTCTATATAAAAAAAGGAAGGGAACGCAGAAGAAGAACAGATAAAAAAGACACTTGGATTGTGTGTGTGTGCTCAGAAGAGTTGAAGCTGACGCGATGATGTTGATGGCTTTCGTCTCAAGATATCCTTGCTCGGGTCTTGCTTATGCAAGTTTCTTTCCCTTCTTCTTTCCTCCACTTTTTATCCTCACGGCTTAAGTGTGTTGGAAAGAGAGAAAGTGGAGAAAGCTCGTTTTCTCATTTCACTTTTCCCCTTTACATTTTGTTGAAGGCTCCCAGAGTAGAGAGACACATTATTAAATATTGCGGGAAGATAAGGAGGTGATGTATGCATGCATGCATAATATAGCGCGAGCAGTCCTCCTCCTCCATGCTGAAAGCAGGGCTATACCTGACAAAAATGAATGGAAGCTTGGTTTATATATGAGTGTACATATGCTAGGGAATAGGTAGGTATTATAGTTTGTTTTTTATTCTCTGGAAAAAAATAACTTTCCTTTTGTGGTTGAGTCAAAGGAGCTCAGCATGTGTTGCTCATTTGGGTGGAGCTGTATGGCTGGGTTTACATTTTTTTCTGTGAAAGTAAAAGTAGAGTAGGTAGGCTCGGTTATATACTTTGGGGAAAAGGAATAAAAATGTCGACATTTTTTTCCTCTTCCCTTCCTCTAGAGAATATGAACAAACAACATTGTGTGTAGATTATAGCCTTATATACGATGCAATTATGAGATGAAGCCGAAAAAATAACTTTACTGTATTATGCTATCCATAAAAAAATGTGATACAAAATGCGAGCCAGTCTTGGTGAGGTGGGAAAAGAGGTGACTGTTCATGTTTATGTTTACCTTTTGGATGATGAGGATGTTGAGGCATGGAATGGTGTAGGAAGAGGTGGCGGTTTTTTTTATGGGTGAAAGCGTGAAGGAATTTCTAAAAAGGATGACATATAACCAGCATGTCATTCATCCCATTTTCATTCACTTACACGGAACTCAGTGTTTTTTATTAATATTAATATTTTTGTGATTGTAATATGATGGGATCCGGTTTTATTATTGTTTTTGTAAGGCTTTATCAGTGGAGGAACAGGAATAGGTATGTAAGGTTGACTTTTGCATGGCAGGGGGAAATTATTGTATTATTATGTTTGTATTATGGAGTAAAATGGAATGTTGTTGATGTTGCTGCTAAGGCTCGGCTCGGCGCTACTGCTGGGAAAACAGAACCGATTTGGCTTCTTCCCGTTTTCTCAAAGGAAATGGAAAACTTTACGGCTAAAAATAGAATATGGTGATGATGAATAATATGAGGAGGTGGTTTGGTTTGGATGAAAAAGAAGGATTGAAAGGGGATTGTCATTCATTTCATTCCACGAGGGAAAAATATGAAAAGGAGGAATGGAATAAATAGTTTCATATGGTGATGATGATGATGATGCTGCTGAGTTGGAGCCAGAAAGCTGTCATTCATTCATGGACTCATATTAAATCGTCATCATCGCCCTGCTACTATCCACCACCATGAAGAAGAAACCGACTTGTCAAGCTTCGGATCAAAAACATGGATGGGATTGGGGAAGACGCTGGAATTTGATATTGAATGAAGCACCAGACCAACAACAGAACACGCAATGTTAAGGAGGAAAATATTTTGGAAGGAGTGTAAAAGAGAGAGTGAAAAAAACTGGCTGTTATGTTTTGTTATTGTTGTAGGGAAATGATGCATTGCGTAAAATAGGGATGGGGAAAAGAAGAGAGAAAGAAGGGCTTGATGAAATTATGATTGGCAGACGTCTCCAGATAAGCCCAGATGTAGGGAAGGAGAAAGGCAAAAGAAAAAAAAACGGTAATAAAAATTGGCTAGAGATTGAAGATCCAAGGAGGAGGAGGGTGGAATGGGATGGAAATGGAAGCAGCAACGGATATGAAATGGATTAAGGTGAAAAGCCGAAATGTTTCTTTGGGGGAATATGAAAAAAAGGGAGATTTTATTGTGAGAAGGAGGAGAAGAAAGGAAAATGAAAAGGTGTCTTGTTGGCTTCCCCGCCGCCGTAGTCCCAGTGACAAGACGACAGACAGACAGGGCGGGAGGGAGGCTAAAAGACTACTGACTGACAGCATTTCATTAGCAGCATAAATCCTACAAGGGAAGAAGTAAAGTAAAAACGGGAAAGAAACAAGCGGCTCTCATTCGGATATTTAGTAAAAGTAAAGTTTTTCTTGTACATACGTAGGTACATATTTGGTGGGGAGCGCAGCAGAACTGACAGGAAGGAAAAAATATAATCATGTTTCTTTTTTTGTAACAGTGGAGAGGTTTGTTTGGTGTGGGTGGTCGCACACACGTTATCTCGAGAACAAGCTGTTGTGATCCGTTAAACAAGCTTACGATGGGAAAACAATGGACAGTATTGATTGAATTGTGCGGTGTTTCCATAATCATAATTACTTAAAAGGCATATGAACCATGTTGATTTTTATATAAGACATATGTGATGGTATGAGCTTGTTTAGAATCCCAAACGAGTTCATTTCTCCGAACCAAACTAGGCATGTTCCGCAAATTTTATGCTAATTTTCCCTTTTCATTCAACTTACTGGCTATATCCTTTTACCCAATTTCCAATCTTCTGATTGATGATGAGTCGGAGCAATAGCTTCTTTGAATAAAACTAACGAGATGTATTTCATGTTTTTGTGTTTGTCATTCCTCTGTTTGAATTCTACTGTATGTAAAGTTTCCATTTGGTAGACTGGAAAATTTGTAGAAAAGGAAAGAAAGAAGCCTGATTTGACTTTTTTCCTTTTGTTTCTCTGTATGTCTCCTTTTTTCTCTCTTGCAAACGAGGATGATGATGATGATGGAAAATGATGAAATAAACAAGAGATCTTGTTACAAATTCTTTTCTCCTTTTCATGTTTATCGTTAGCTACTATAAAGCCACTTGAATTCAGTTGAAGCATCATAAGAAGATGAAAAACAAGCCCTTTCTTCCCTTTCTCTGTAAAGTGTATTGGGTATTGCACACAGTACATACATTGGAATTGTATTAAAAGAAATGGGAAAAGGACTGACTCAAGTGGAAGTAGGAAAAGAGAAAAGATCATAAACATATTTTTCTCTCTCCCTTTCCCCTTCACATCTTCTTGGAGAAAGCAACCACGTATGATAAAAAATTTTTCTTCTTCTTCTACAACCTGTCAATCGATCTACTTATATGTGTTGGTTACGAGGTAACTCACAAGGCAATCCGCTTCCTCCATGGATATACATAGCTTCATCGCAACACAATCCAATACAACCAGTGGCAAACAAGAAATGCGAAAGATGCTCATTTTTATAGGTATATTTTTTTACCTGTCTTGTCCGGATTCCTTTTCACTTGAGGAAAAAAGGCTTCTGTTTTTGCTGCTGTTGTTGTTGTGCCATCATACCATATTGCTGGTATGTAAGCTTTAAGCTCGCATTTTTTATGGGAGGGAGAGAATTCGACAAAAAAAGGGACGTAGGACGAAGCGACGTGCGTTTCAATTCATTCAATCCAAAAATCTACTCTTCTATGCTTGGATACGGCCATGGCATGGCGTAATATATATTTTTATTCCTCTTGTGATGTTCCCTTAAGGATGGTAAACGAGACTGGAAATTACCATCGACTCACCATCAGAAGGGAAAACAGAGCGAGAGAGAGATATGTAGGTATTTGTATGTATGGTTATGTGAGTGAATCACAATCACGACCGCCGACGTCAACGACAACACTAACAAAGGTGAACAAAGAGCTGAGGGTGAACATGGATGTGGACGTGATAGGGAGTTTGGAGAGGAAAGCAGAGAGTTGTCCTTTTTCCAGTCAGTGGCAGAAAAAAATTTGTTTCATTGGATTGCATCAGGTTGGATGGAATGGGTAATGGCAATATGTGCGGTGTCGTTCGTTACTGAAGAAAAGGGAAAAGGAAAGGCTGGAGAAGACAATGCGACAGATTCACATCTCATTCCCATATTTATCCCGAGAAGCCATCCAACAAAAAGTAGTAAAAACAAAAAAAAGGTACTTTTCCCCTGTTTGAAGATTGGCATTGGTTTTCTGGTGAATGTTCTTTTTCTATTTTCACTTCTGGCAAGAGATTTAATATTGACATGCGTAGGCAGTAGTAGTTTGTGTACCTTAGCAAGGCATTATAGTTTCCTCATCCAGGGTGGCATTTATATTCGCCAGAGGAGAATAACGAGGGCCAAAGGTGTGTGTTAGGAACAGTGAGTGGGAGCATGAGGGAAGAAGGGAAGCACTAGTACCTGGATACCTAGACGAATTCCTAATTTATTTCATTTTTATGGAAGAGGTAAACCCATCCAATATCCCAAGTTATGGACTATTCCTATTCCTGGAAAAAAGATCTGGTTGGTTTTCTCGTACATTCGGTTTAGCCAGGATCAGCGGTGGAGGTATCCCCAAATCAAGATGGATTTTTTTGGGAGGTTTTGCTTATTCCTTATTGTTATTTGCCGAAAAGGAAAGTGATATGTTAACTGTCTTGTTTGGAATGATGCGGCTGTTGGTTTTGGTGGCACCTTCTGCTGTTGTCCTTGTTTCAATGAGATGAGATGCCTGCCTGTTGTTCCTTCTCCGTGTTGGATTGTCATCGAGGAAACTGAACTGACTTAGCTATGTACTTTTTCCTACCTGTAACAAACAAGGACATGGATATGGCAAACCCACATCACATATGGCATACGGTGTAGGTAAGGTGGATTGACTTGCATTATTTGTGAAAGGGAAAACAGATAAAAGAAAATGGCTTGTGTGTTGTTGTCGTACTGCCGTATTCTCACTCTTTCATTTTCGCATAGGGCGATACAACACACTGACACTACTTTCGTTTTTCTTAGAAAGGTGGTTTTGCTAAGCCAGACTTTCACTGTGAGTGGAAAGTTTTCTCCCTATCTGCTTGTTTTTTTTTCCTTTGCTGGAGCTGGTAAATGAGGTGCAATAAGAAGGAAATGGACTGGACTGGATGGCGGAAGGGAAAGTGGAAAGTAGGAGATAACACGACTTCAGAGATTTACTCCGAGACATCCATTCTAATTACAAATAATAACAGTCAATTTTCTCTTCAGCTTAGCTTGGGCAGCTCCTTCTCAACAACAGAGCCATTTCTGTTTTCCTTTCCCTCCTTAAGTTTACGAGGGGATGGAGATTTGTGTTGGAGATTTTTTGGCTTTGCTTTTAGAAAATAAACAGGAGTTTGGCAGTAACTTACATACATAAATGCAATTTCTGCAATGGGAACAAGGTAGTGAGGGAGGAAGAAAGAGCTTGATTTTTTCTTCTCCCCAATTTCATGCAGGAACTTGTTAGGCATTATCATTAAAATTATCTTTATGGGGAATGCAACAATTATCAATGCTAGAAACAAGATGTATCTGTGAGCGTATGAATTCCAGGTCAGCTCCCTCCTAAGTCAGCCAACTTTTCCCATTATCCTAAATTCTTTCCGCCTGTCTGACTTCCAACCGTAGAAATAGATATAGCTTTGCCTTATCCTAATCCCCTCCTCTACTTCTGCTCATTATATATTGTCCACCTCGGAAACTAAAAACCCACTTTGAGAAATTGCACTGTTTATTTTTATTACCTTTCAATGATGTTATCTCCCTTTCATTAACTAAAGGTAGGGAATAGTAATGCACGGTACAGTAATCCAATTGCCTCGTGTGGGTCGTCTTTTATTCTGACCTGGAGACCCACTATCTATCTGCTTCTCCTGAAATGTGCCTTTCCTGTCACTAATTTCTTTTTTCCTTTTCGTTAAAACTTGTTCCTTGAAGGTAGGTAGCTATATCTATGTGTAATCTGCTCCTCCTTCCATGTTGAATTCCAGCCGCATTTTCTCACGAGCAAACTGAACTCAGCGGAGCGGGGAAAGTTGTGAACAAATATTTGCAAATCCTGCCTCCAGCCAGCTCCAGAGAGAAACCAAAAGAAAAAGAAGGGGAAAGCTTAGGATGGATGACATGAGAGGATGAGCATTTTGAATGGCTTTTCATCTCATCATCATCTTTTCTTTTTACCTCGTTTCCAGTCCTTATTACATTCCTCTCTCCCAGAGTCATAGTCAGTCATTTCATATATGAGAGAGGACTTCTTTTTTTATTTGTTCTCGTAACGAGGTTGATGATATAGTGTCATCATGTCACCAAGAAGCAGGAGAAAAGATCAGTCATTTCAGTTATCCCCTATGCCCTTTCTCTTTCTTTAACCTTTCGTCATGTTTTTTTTTTCTTCTGCTGCCGTGTAAAGAAAGATGTTTGGAGAGGAAAATATGCCTTCTGGATAATTTTCCCCATCGTCCCAATTTCAAAAGCTGCTTTCTTTCACCGGGAAAAGATGTGACTGTCGTCACTAATACGGCTAACAGTAATGATGGGAGGGAAGGGAAGCCGTATTCCCTGGAGGCTTCGTTTAGGTTTTACTACCACCATATTTGTATTTGGCTGACCTCTCCCTTCCATCTTCTCATAATTGTGAAAGATGTATGGTCACGGTTAGAGAAGTTGAGCTGTATTTGCCCCCCAGGCAAGTTTGCCTGATTGGGCTGTGTAAAATGGAGATCTTTAAGTGGCAGTGGCAATGAAAACTTCCAGTACAGTTCCTTTCGGTTTCCAGTCCACTAAAAGTGTATTGCATTAACGATAAGTACGGATATGCATTTCTTGAGCGGGGGGCTAAAGATCGGGAATTGGAATTGTGAATCGATCCAAAACGAGCAAAAGAGGAGGGAGATGAAACAGAAGGGGGAAGGCAGTCAACCAGCTGCAGTTTGATGATGCCCTCGAGAATTGGACAAAAATGTCTAGAGAAGGAGCAGTATGGAAGGGAAGGGAGTACAGTGCCATATCACCCCCGGAGAAACCAGAAATTGTCCAGTATGGCGGATGGGGAGACACACTTGCTCTTTTATTTTGCTTTCTGATTGTGATGATGCATTCCATGCGTGTCGCATCTTAGCTGGCCACTTAGCACACACTCTCTCGCACTCGTATTGAATTGAGTGAGAAAAAATAACTTAGTAGAGATTCACTGACATTGCTTCCCTTGGCGAGGGGAATGACGATGATGTCCACCGTGGACTTCCGTTCCACTGATCCTTATATACTTTTATACTTTCCCTGGTCAGCTTCCTTTTTCCCCTTTCTTTCCTCTACACAACTGGAGCCAATCAATCAGACAAGTCGAGCAAATCATCTTCATTTACTTTCCACAGTTGGGCAACTGGAACTCGCAATCAACGCACGTTCCTCATGATGGCTTCCCTTTTCTGTGGAAGGACACGTTACGTACGTGCTCTGGTCACCGTCGTTGCTTTCTGGATGCCGATCTGATCTTGAATGGACGGTGGCGGCGGGGGACCATAGGCGTATCTAAAATATACAAGAGGGAAAAAAATCCAACTCATCCCATTAAAAAATCTAGTCAGGGAGTCCAGTTTCGGTTTGGATTGGGTGGGGAGGGTGATGGTGACGATGATGAACACTGATCATGATGATCACCCACCCAAAGACTAAAAACTGGCTGGACAAGAATAACTTTCGCTCGGTATTTTTCAGTGACCGTGGTCCTTAAATCCTCGGGTGCATTGCGGACATTTTTACTCTCCTCGTTTTTTAAAGGTTGAGGGCATTGAACGAGCTGAGGGAGAATTCATTCCGCTTCCAGTTCATCATCCCGATATCCCTCTTTGGGGAGAGTGATGGAGGATTCCGAGGGAAAAATGGTGTGAAAATGAGTGATTTCTTTTGAGCGAGTTTTGAGTTTTTATCTCGTCTCGTCCCTTTCATTTCCTTTTCTTCACTGTCCACCGGGATTACCAATCATCAATCTATTTCCGCTCTCTCTCAGAGGAATGTTTTTTTGTGTCAATAATGAATGGGCTGGGTTGTGTTGTGCTGGACAATTTCTCTCCATTTTCTATCATCCTCCCCGCTCCTTTGTCTAACTTTAAGAAGACAAGACTACTACTACTGAGGCTGCATTGGTCTAGGATGAGTTGGAGTTTTGGACGGAGGATTTTTTTGTTGCGGGAAGGGAAGTGATCTGTCTTGACCAATGTGTAGCTAGTCCCGCACTTCATCATACTCACCAAAAGCTGGACTCCGGAAGACAAAGAAATTTGTTCCTGTCCTTCACTGTAAATACCTTTGATAATCTCGTACAAAACTGGTGGGGAGGAGAGAGAGTGAAGAATGGGAAAGATATGCGCTGGGATTGAGAAAAAGGCAGAAGGATTTAATCTTTTTTCGCCAGTTTTGTTCTATTTCCTACACCTTATTCTGTCCACCCTTTCAACGTTTTCTGCATTCCTGAAGCGGGAGCATATTCATTTGAAGGTATTATTCGTGCGTGTCTAATTTTGATCAGGAAGGAATGGAATGAGAGAATACGAATGCCGGATTTTGTCCACATTGTTCCTGAGATTATTTGAAAAATTCCAAAAAAAACTAGTGAATGCCTGTATTATTTGGACGTGGCTTGTGCTTTAGGGTGGCGGGGGCAATAAGAAGAAATATATTTTTCATTTCATCTCCCGAAATAAATCTTATTTTCTTGTCTCCTTCCTACCGTCTGTCCTTTTCTCTTCGTTTGTGTCCGCATCCTTTTGGTTGGTGATGGTGGTGGATTCGGGCTCGATATTTCCTCTTTAAGGCTTCTCTGTCGTCACTCTTTGCCGCTCCAGAGAGTTATGTCCTTGTTGCCCTCGGAGGGCACAAGTATATTGTAAATTATTGTGAGTGGACGGGATGAAATTGAGAATACGTTCGTTCGATCCAGTCGGGCCAAAGAGAAGGGCCAAGACATGACTCATGGAAAAAGAAGAAGAACTGGTCACTGGACTGTTGAGGACAACCAACAAAACTGGCAGTTTTCAGTATTCATGAAATCCCATTATTCAAAACGAAGAGTAGAGAAAAAGACAGAGAGGACAGAGAGATTGTATCATCTTGGAATGGAAATTGGCTGCAAGTATGGCCATATGCCATAAGATGTATACGGGTGAGGGTGCTTGGAATTCATTCCATTGCATTTCAGATTGGATATAAAGGAAAGGAATGAAAATGAACGTGACAGGCCACTGACCACAACCATTGCTGGTGATCAATCTCGATACATTTCAAAAAGAAGAAAAAGAAATTTTCTTGTCTTCTCTTCTTCTTCCATCGCCAGGAATGGAAAGTCAGCGGAAGGAAAAAGAAAGCTTAAGCTTTGAAGAACAGATTACGGATAACTTCCAAAAAGATAAAGAAAAAGTCGAGGTAGTTGCGTAACTTTTTCTTCTTCTTTTTCTCCCCAGAAAAGAGATTGTCTCACTCAATTTGGAGGAGTCTCCCATTCACAGGATGTTTTCTTCTTATTAACACAATTTCATTTCCAAGAGGAGTAGTCGGAGATTGGAAAAATGCATTTTTATCCCATTACAGCATGCTAAGCTTGCTTCACCAAGCTTAAGGCTTCCATTATCCCGTATAGCCCGTTCCAATCTTAGCTTTTCGCTCTGATGAAGATTTATCTCCGGAGTCTATAAAGATGGAGGAGGGAAGGAATGGGCAAAGGAGGGTTTTGCTATGGTGGAGCTATTAGTAAATAAGGAAATGTTGTAAATGGAGGGAAATTCTCTGGTAATTGGATTTTCCCATTTTATTCCTCTCTCTCCTCAGCTTTTTACTGCTTTTCAAGCAGCTGCACACATGGAAGAAGAAAGTAGCACAAGCTTATATACTCTTCTTTTTTAGTCCTTCAGCTTTTTTATCACTTTCCTTCGAGAGGGGAATTTGGAGAAAGCAGGGAGCAAAGACAATATGTATGCCAAGCCATACTTCACCTTAAAATGTATCTTTTCTTACTTAAGTTGCTGGGGTGGTGTGGAGGAGTATCCTATCTTATCCGACGGATTTTTTTCTTCAGGTTTGGTTGGTTGTTCTTCCTCTTGTACCCTGTCACTTCTCCCTCTTGCCTTCCCGGAGAAGAGGAATTCTCTCCCGGTTACTCTCACTCCTGTAATGAATGAGCTAATCTGTTTCCTCCTGATCATTATTGAGTCAACTCATCAATCTTGGGAGAAAATGGCGAGAGAGGGAGAAAACTTTCTCCGGGCCGGGTTCGCTCCACTTTCTTTCATTTTGCTGAAGGAGGATTGGGACGTGATCCGTGTTGCACATTTCCACACGCGAAAAATAAAACACACACACACACACAAGCCGTGTCTGTGTCTTGTTGCCTTTCCAACTTTTTCTTTTTTGCTTTCGTGTTTTCTCTTGTTTCTGTTCTTCCAACTGCCTGTAACTATGTCCGAAGATGGATTAAGGGAGATAGGGAAGACCACCAACCTGGAAGGTAAAAAAGGAGGAACTTTTTTTCTCTTTTCTTTCACGGAGAAAAAAAATAGTTTAGGAGGAAAAGACTGTAAAAACTGTTGGAAGTGATCAGGGAAAATATAAAAAGAGGAAGAATATCGGCTAAGCGGGAGGAAGGATAAGAACAACGTGGAATACGCCTCTGTTGGAAGCATTGCTTGGTTAGGTTGGTAGAGGTGGTGTGGTGGTGGTGATGCCACACCAAACATCGGTTGGATAGATTTATTACTTGACTTCTTTCTTCCCGTTTCTTATTGCCTGTTCGCTTCATTTCTCCAGAGCTTAAAGCAAAAGGAGAAGAAAGCTCTCTCAGTTTTAAGAAAGGGAGCCCGAGAGTTTCTTTTCATTTATTTGTTGGTTGACTGACTTTTTCTCTCTGCTGCTTCCCGAATTGTTGACTGCCTACCTGGTTTGGTTTTTAAAAGGGAAACTGCTCACAATAAAACGGGATCGGAAAGGCAATAAAAAATTTCTAAAAATAAAGTCGGGATCAAAAAAAACTATGGGAAAAGGGAATGAATATGCATTGATCTATTAGCACTGCGGCAGATAATATGTGAGCTCTAGAATGGCGCTCTTTGCTGTCAGGAATTTTTTACTCTTACGCTGGCTGTGTATCTGCCAAGCATTCAAAATTGAACTGGGTGAACCGGCTAGAGTTGCAAATTTTCGCGAAACTTGGAGCACAGTAGCAAATTCATTAAGTGGATTTTTTTCCTGTTTTCGTATGGAAATCCTCGACATTGTGTTAGGAGTCGGATGAATGAATATATGGCTGGTCTACAGCCATCCTGCGAAGGAGTCGAGTCTTAGTTAGTCCTCCTTCTTGTGTGTATGGATATGGATGTTGAGCGAGGTGATAATAAATCATTCAAAACTATCCAGTTTTTCGAAATAAAGACGCAGGATGAAGAAAAAACCGATGGGGAGAGTTGGGAAGGAAGAAGAAGGGAGGCAGGGCCCAGAAGAAAGTTTTCTTCCTGCGGAGAAAATTGTGTGACAGTGCATCTGCCTCCGTCATGCATCTGGCCACTCTCACTTGCTTAAAAGAAAGATACATTTTGTCTTATCGGGGAATCTTTTAACGGCTCTTGGTAAAGTGTACCTAAAATGCAGTTTTATTCCCCCTGGTGGGGTCTTGTTGGTTCTCGGCTCCCGGTTTTCCATGGTCTTATGCTATGGCATCGCATCATGGCGTGGCGTGGTCATGCTTTATTAGCTGGAGTAAAAGCATGTAATGTAATGTCACCGATTCCCAGTAGACAGGGACAATGACAAGGAGGGAAACGAGCTTCTTTTTATTCTTCTCCCTAAAGAGCATGGATATGATATGGTACAGTAGTAGGAACTGGGATGGTGATCGTGATGATGCATGGCCCATGAAAATATTCACCGCAATATTAAAGATCGGGAGGAGGATATAAGTACTAGCTAGTATACGGACGATAGGGGAAAGGAAAATGAAATGCATTTCAGAGTCCCGTCCAAAAAATATCCCCTCGAAGTATGGAGTTGACAAGGACATTTGATTCATATTTTATGCTCAGAGGAAGGTTATATATGGCTGTGGTATTGGCTGGTGGGGGCTGTAATGGAGTGGTGCAGTTTTCTTGTCAAGGAATGGAGTTTTCTCCTAACGAGAGCTTTTGCTTTGCATTCAAGAACAGAATGGGGGAAAGGAAGTACAAAATACAAAACATGAATGCATTTATTATTTTGTTGATTGAAGATGGAATGAAAAGTGACTTGTTTCATTTGAAAAACTAAGACTGATGAGATTTTATTTTGTAAGAAAGAAAAAATTGGGGTAGAATTGAATGAGAAAAACTTGTTGGGGATATACTTGGTTAAAGAAGAAGAAGAAAATGATGATGATTAGGAGGATGTTGATCAAAAGGGAAATTATAAAGTTGCAACATAATAGGAGGCAATCAATCAATTAATTAATTAAAGATTCTTTCAACAGTCAAGACCCTGCTTTCCTTGCTACGGCAGAAACGAAAGAAAGGAGAAAGTCTCGGGATGGGAAGCTGAATGGAACAGCATATGAGAGTCTTGGAAGGAATATATTTCTATACCTACCCAAGCACTTGTCCGGAAGATGAAAGTAGAAAAAAGGTGGAAGGGTAGGGTAGGGATTCCTGGAAGCTGGAAGACTGCTTAAGAAAAGGAAGTTGGGAAACGGTTAGGAAGATATGGGAAAGGGTAAAAGTTAGAAAAGTTTTCGTTTTCTTGTTCCGTTCCTCTCCTCCTCTCTCCCCTTTCTTAATGAGATGCCGAAGGTTATAAAATACTCTCGGAAAGAATTTTCATCATAATAAATTTCTCTAAAAAGTGAAACGAAAACCGCACACTATGCTCTGGCTGGCTGGTTCCTCCTTACCACGCTACTTTGTGTCCGCGTCCCCATGAATGGGAGCGGGTGGCGGAGTTGGTTGGATGCTGGATTGGATGGAAGAGTTCCAGCTGCTACTTTCTATATTCTTCGTTTTTTTTTTCTTCTGGAGGAAAAAGGGTTGAGAATTGTGTAGGTGGCGAAAGGCCGCACACTATCAAACTTTCACTTTTTATGGGCTTTCCATTCATTCCTTCATTTCCATTCAAAACTATTCATCTTTTCCGTTTTTGTGGGGACGGGGCCGGGACATATCCACGGAGCTGCTCTGGGCCCCGTTCCCTCACCGGCAAAAGTAATAACTGGAGTGTTTCTATTTTGGGGGTGCCACCTTTAAAAGGATATATCCTTAACTGTAATTCAAAGTTGGCTGGAATTGGAAAAATATTTTCCTTAGTTTGCCTAATGGAATGCAACAAATGGGGAAGGTGGTGAGAGGTGAGTGGAAAGTGTTCGTGCAGTTCGGGAATTTTCTCCGGTTTTCTTAATATGTTCTATTATGATTTGAATGGGGACTCACCATTCTATTCCATTTTATTCCACTCTCATCCCATTTCTATTTTTTACCATCGTCATCATCCCTTGCTCGCTTGCTCTGAATGTAGAAGTTTATATTCTGTGGACTATGAAGGTTTTCTGTTTGGTGACGGCGGTGGCTTAGGCATTGACTAACTAAAATGGGATTTAATCCCTTCCACCATCCAAGCTAAACTTAAGTAAGTAAGTAGATGGGATGGATTTGGATGCGGAGTGGTTGAAAATAAAACTTGTGTGGGAAATAAATGAATGAGTGGTGTGAAGAATGGTGTGTTCAGTTCCGGCCCCCGTTCCAACCGCTTTTTTAGAAAGGAAGAGTTTGAAAGGGTTGAAAAACGGTTGGTTGGGAAGGTATTCTTCAAGCCGAAAAAAGTTACAGCTTTTTGTGGCTTCTTTCTTCAGTTTAGTTACACTGGATGGAAAAGTGTAAGAAAGGAAGCAAAGAAGGTTGGACAAACCGTTCCATGTAGCTTGTATTACTGGTGGCTTTAAATTGCATTGGTACAGATTCAACTGGATTTGCGACATCTAGAAACCTATACAGAATTGGTTCCATGAATAGTAGATACAAAAGTTTAACGGCCTTACACCTCAGATTTGAAACCACCGCGAAAAAATAGAAGTAATAAGCTACCCAATAAATAGCTTCTTTTAATCAATATTAAACGGAGCAGCATTAACTGAGTAAATGTAATGCGATTAGCTAATCCATTCATTCATGGTTTTAGGAATGAACCTGGTTTAATTTCCAATAAAATTTTATCCCCTTTCACCCACATTGCCAATGACTTCCCTGGCATCCATTTCCACCATCTCCATATTTACTCTTATGTACATACTTAATTTGCTCATCGTGTGTGGTCTACTCTGGTCACCCAGTTAATTAATCCAGTTGAATAATATGGTTGGCTCTTGGCACTTGGCTGGATCTGCCTGCACGGACTGCTTTTGAAAATTAGATTTTCCCTTCAATTAGAATTGTGTAATAAGTGCACACGGTACTAAAGCATCTACGACCTACTGCATACCACTTTCAAGTAGAGCGATATAAAATTTGCCGGGACTCTGTGCATAATCATCATGATGTCCACCACCGCTGCCAGAGGATGGTAATTAGTGGAGTTTTTAAGGGGAACGATGATGATGATGACGTCTGGCATGGAGGGAAGCTGGAATCAGAGGATTGTTAGTCTGAAACTTCGTGCCTAAGTCTCTATTTTGATGGCTTCCAGCTCGTAAAAGAAGGATCCTTTAAAAAAAATGGGATCTGTATGGCGAGAGTTTAGCTCTTCCATGTTCTTCGCTGCTTCCAGCTCTTTATTCCGAAATTCCAAAATACTGTTCATTTCGGTTTTTGTTGTTGTCTTTTTGTGTCCTTTTTAATTCCCCGCTCCCACTAAGTGGTTTCCCAGTTTTTCTCGGCTTGGGGTGCTTGATGATGCTTTCACTTCACAAATGGAAAGTGTGGAAACCGCAAGAACGGATTAGGGATTCCATTCTACTTAAATAAGTACAATAAATGCATAAAATAGTTTGATGCTTTTGATGATGAGGACGCTGGTTAGGTTAGGTTGGAATAGGAGAAAGGCCTTGAGAGGAGAAGGAATGAGGAAGAAGAGTCAACAGAGGAACAGCCAACTTCAATCTCTCTGGCTTAGGTTGGAGTAATCCCATTAAATGAACTCAAATTCCTTGCGTCTCTCAGAGTCCCTGATTCCGTGCCAAAAACTTTTCCCTAAAAAAATATATATATTTTCCCATGGATGGAGGAATGGGTGGATAGGAAATGCAAACGAAAAGGAAGAGCAAGCGCTACTCCACTTTGCAGAGCTTTCTCTTAAAATCCCTTTGGACGCCTCATCACAATAATTCTTCCAATTCACTCAATTTTTTCCTGATCTGATTGTTTGCATTGATTGTGATGTGCCAATTTCCCAAGACCTAATCCTCGAAAGTCTCTCGAAAATAATTGTTTTTGCTTGAGAAGAGCTGATGATGATGATGACAGCTCTTATCTCTGATTGGGGATGACAGCTCAGAGCCCAGCGTTGATTATGGGGTTGATAATATCACAGCCATGAGAAATCAATTAGCGCGGGCTTTTCTCCCTTGAGTGTTAGCCAAAATATATATCTAGCGATGAACCTTCCTTGTTATGACAGGTAAAGTGCGACGTGTCAACTTGAGCGAAGAAGTTGGATCAGCTCCTTTTTCCCTAAAAGTTTTTACATGAGCAGGGTCACATTCCCTTATTTACGCTTGACAGGAAAATGATTAATCGCTGAATTTTTTTGGCGAGCTGCCCTCCTCTCTCCCTACCAAAATGCTTACAAATGGCTTGTTTTGCTCTTACGCAACTCTTTTCTCGCTAGTTTTTTAGTATGTATCCGTATGCGGGTGGGGGTGAAATGTGTATGTATACTTAATTGAATCTTTTTGTTTTACATTTGCAGGTGACAGGGGTGGTGGGAAGAGCGGAGATGCTGTCCGCCATTTTCTTCATCCTTGCCTTCACCTTCTACACAAAAGCGACTGTGAAGCGGAGTGTTACAGGTAAGAAAACGGGGTTGAAGAATGGACCATTCAAAACTTTTATGAAGATAAAACTGCTTTGATGACGATTTTTCAACGTGCATCCTCCCCCTCCATTCCATCTTCGTCATCACATCACGAACATACTGGACACTGTTTGGGTTCAACTGCCACCAGACTTGGTGGTCTGGTCACTACTTACCATGATCATTCCCATTTTACCACACACATTCACATCATCCAAAACGTTAATGGCCACTTTTCTTTTCTGACCCCCACTCTTCCCAGTCAGCATATTTTTTCCCTCTTCTTCCTCTTCCTAGTAAAAAGATTAGGGGAGGGCTGTGCGTAGGAGAATAGAATATAATCTGGGCTTGGAATGGGGAGACGAGATGACACTGACACCACCACTCATTTCAATCTCTTTTAAGGAAGATTGATACCTTCATCCCTGTTAGTTTTACTTTTATTTCCTAGGAAGATGGTCAGACAAACGGGGAGAAAAAATGGCTGAGTCAGTGTCGGGATAAATCTTGGATGACAGGGAGAGAGACTGCATCTTAACGACTTCCTTCTTGTCGTCCCCAATTCCATAACGTTTTTTTTTGTATTCATCCTCTCATTATGATGGTAGTGGAGCGTCATACATAGTTAGGCTATGGCCATGTTGGGGAAATCTGACACTGGATAGTCGCGTGTTATTGCTGTCCAGAAATGGCTATTTGCATTTCCCAGTTGTCCCCTCTCAGCTCTCACCCTACTTGGTTTTCTGCTTATACATCGTTATGTCATCATGTAATGGGATGACCAGGGAAAAAAATGATCCGGTGATAATGATAAGACAAGGGAAGAGAGAAAGAAAAACTTTCTATTTTATGTCCCCTCTTCATATTCTTTTAGGGCTGGAGTAGAATAAATGAAACGAATGGCGGAGGAAGATGAAAGTGGGAAACTGTGTGTGTCTATTTTTTATTACGATCATACTGGGGCTCCACTGGGGGAAGATAGTAAACATGATCTAGTTAGTTATGAGCCGATAGGGTCCATTTACATCCTGGGAAAAAGTGTTTCAAACAATATGAGCTAATCAGGATGGTTTCGAGGGAGTGAATAAAAACAGCAGGGGAATAATTTCCGCGGTGGTATCATGGCTTGCAATAGTGGTGATGATGGTGATGGTGGTGGCGACGACGGCGGCGGTATGTCGCTCTCCTCATCCATCCCATCAACATCAACCATTCCAATCTTCTCATTCAGTCAGAATGAGTCGGAGGCTGCTACAGAGAAAAGAAAAAACTTTGTTTCTCTCTGATACTGATACCCATCACCATCAACATCATCAGCAGCAAGAACAACGACGAGGAGCACGGCTCGGCTCCATTGATACTGATACCCGGGAATGGGAATGGCATGATGTGGTGTCGTGGTGACGACAGGAACGTGCAAAGCCTATTTTCTTTTCATCCCAGTAGCCCAATAATAAGGAACAGTATCTTTTTTTATACAGTGGTAATGTCCTCCTCCTATCTAAATTACGGGAATGCATTGTGTTTCCCTAATAGTAATAATATCGTAATATGGCTAGAGAGAAGAAGCCGACAGCGAAGAAAGGGAGGAGAGGGTTCCGCTTTTTATTATTAAAACTGTTGACGTCCGTTGGAAAATGGGGACACAGGGGCCCAGCATCAGTATCAGCACCAGCTGTTGAGCCTCGCCATTTCATTATGCCTGTTTGAATATGAGCGAAAATTCACAGAAAGAAAAAGAGGATGCTGATGTTGATGCTGCTGGTTCAGGAGAAAGGAAAGTAGTGGAGGCTCTTTATGGAGGAGGACGGTAATGACCATAATATTTGGACAATGTACGCATCATCATCATAATAACCTTGTAAAGATTGTAGCTCTCACACATATCACTTCACATTACACATTTCACAAGAGAAAGCATTTTGGAGAGAGAAAAAACAAGTAAAAAAAAGATGATGGGAGAAAGGAAGGAATAAAATAATAACTGTGGAAGAGGGACCATTACTTTTTGGACTGGAGAAAAGTATATGCATTCCTCCTAACTCAGTTAGGTTTTTTTAAGTAAATAAAAAAGTCCTTTTGTTTTTTAGCTACATTTATTCCAAATAGATAGTTTTTTTTTACAAAAAGGAGGAAAATTGAAGTATCTGGGACATCTATGGAATATGGTTATGCAGAGCAGAGTGGCTCCGGCTCCAACTCAACCAACCAACCAACAAACTTCTTTTTGCTATTTAAGTACTCGATATATGAGCATAGTTATAAAAATGTCGACTTTTATAGTTGTGTACACACAGTACTCTCACACATTTATTTTTAGTTAGGCAATTTACGAAGAAAAAAAACTGTAGTTTTTTTGAGTAGTAAAAAAAGTTGCCAGTTGTGTTTTTTTCCTTGACTAAAAATAAAAAAGGAAAAAAGTTTTCTTTTTCATGCCAGCAAGTCAAAGTGAGTTTCACTTTCTTTCTCGTTTTTTTTTACTTGTTGTAAAAGTGGCAAGTATAATGTCGCCATGTCATATAGACGATGATGATGTTGATGATGATAATATCACATATATGATATGATATGAAAGGGGTCTCTCCCATTTTTTCTTAACAAGGGAAGGAGAAAGTCGTAATATCCAAGTTACATCCAAAGTCGTTCTCGTCATCTCAAATCTCATATAACATGATATGATTGTGATCACATGACATGATCGCATTATATAAGTAGGCAGGGCTAAGCTATGCTATATGGTTTAATAGCTACTGGTGAAGCCCTTTCTTTCAAGTGAGCACTCAAAAATGATCATCGTCATTTCAATTTCATCACATTTCTCGCTCCGAAAACTTACACTTATTATTACAAAGTCCGATGGAGATAGAAAAGCATTTTCTCTTTTTTTTCTTGTATATGCAGCCATTCGTGCGTGCATCCCGATCCCATGCCATCACATAATGCATACACCTAACGTTAGCACAAGCCATTTTTAAGTAGATGGGAGAAAAGGCGAGATAAAAAAGGGACAAAAACAGTTTTAAAAACTTTTTTTATGAAGGGAAGTGTAGGGAGATCCCATTCCATTGTCTCTTTTTTTTACAAAAGCTTGATGGCTGATAAGCCAACTTTCTTCCGGAGGAGAAAACTATACCCGGCTGGGTGGGAGGTGGGAATGTAGATGTGATGATGATGAAGATAATTCTCATGCATGAATGCAGCTGGGAGAAAGTTATATCTTCTTTGAAGAAAGTTTAATCATTGTTGGGTTAAGTAAAACTGGAGATGGGGACTTATGTGATTAGGCATAATGGCCAGAGTGAGCTGGGGAATAGCGTGTGCCGTTTTGCCATTGAGATGAGATCAAGATGAAGGGCAATGGCAGGATGGCCATAAAATTTCGATGTTGATGTGAATCTGGATGGTCGATATTGTCAAGTTTGAACTTAACTTTGTAATCTGAGGATTTTTGGAAGAAAACGAATCAGGGAACAAAACTGATGACATGCAGAAAGGCTAACACTTGTATATCTAGGCAGTAGGAATACATTCATTTATCATAAAAATCAGCATCAAACAAGCGGTTTTTATCTTTAGGAACGAAATGAAATTAACTGTAAAAAATATATCGTGGAGAAAAGTAAATCCGACGGGAATAAATGAGAAGGGATGGAATGATAGGTGGACAAATCGCTTGTCATGTCTCATCTCCCAAAGCATTGTTCTTACCCTTCTTCTCTGCTTTGATGATGATGATGTTGATGATGATAACGATGGCATGGCGGTTCCTCACAAAGCAATCAATTCCAAGTCATACTAGTCTTGTAGTAGCCATCCTCTGTAGTAGTTTCTTCATCACATCCCATCCCTATCATAATTCCCTCCATTACATTTGGGAAAATGATGAGCTTGTAGAAAATTCTGCTCCGAAATGTAGCCAACATTTTTTATTCCCGAGTATTTGCTACTGGGCATGAGGAAGGGAACCGGTCGGTAAAACTGGATGTGGATGGAAGGAGAAAGATTAAGTGAAAAATGGCTAATTTTTCATGTTTACAAATTATTGATGAACTTACTACCTACCTACCTCCATCTCTCCCAGCTCATATATGTGTGAGCGCTTGGCCGGAGGAGAAAAGGTAGAAAGTAGGAAATGGTTTGGCAGTGGTCATCATCAGTCCTCCCGAATCTGTTGTAGAATCATTGATGAGATCATGTATGCTCCTTCCACTGGAAGGGATCGGAGTAAGTGAGGTGGAAAAACTCTGGGAAAGTTTTTTGGGTTCTCTTTAACTCCTCGCTGGATATTATGGACAAGGTAGTGTAGGAAGGAGCAAGCAATAGAGATAATGACCAGTGGGAATAATTGACGTGACTAGAACTAGGAAAAGCCTAGCTAACAGGGAGAAAGGATGAAGATATGGGATGAGAGTGTTATACTACTCCTGGATATGGGGATGCTTTTGCGGTTTTTTGGGTGTTGCTCCGCAGGTTTTATAGTTGAACTGGCGATGGAAACGGCAGGCAGATGCTGGATAGGAAGGCATGGAAGGTTTTTGGTTTTTATATTGTGGTCCCATACATGTATCACTCCATTAGGCACTTCATCATTGTCCGACGGTGGTGGTGGTGGGGAGGGAAGGGAAAGTGTAGGAAGTGGGAATTGAACCCTTTTTCCAGGGAGAAGTTGAGCAGTGGACATAATGTCGATTAGACTCTTGTCCAGTAATCCTCCATTGGCTCTGTCTAGAGAGCTTGGATCGAGTCTCAAACTCAAGCCCCAGCCGGTTTCCTACATTTTATGGAGTACTTGCTCTCTGTACAAGTGATTGTTTCTTTCATGATATGGGAGCCCAGGCCAAGCTGTAAGTAAAGTGGGGCAATTTTGCTCAGAATCCTCCTCCATTTTTGATTTGCATGGGGAGCTTTATGAAAAATTTGATTTGTGATCCGCATCCTTCTCCTGGAACAATGACAATGAGCATGGGTGGTGATAGTGATGATGAGCTCCTCATATTAAAAATTTAGTCAAGGTGGTGGTGGTGG
>JAQGAI010000004.1:0-46319 GCA_034696905.1 Lepidocyrtus violaceus | reverse complement strand
CAACAATCATATCCGGACAATAATGACATGAACGTGATAATGTATATATTGTGCTCCAGCCAGCATTGTGTAAAAAGGGGGAGTTTGGCTCTGAGGAAGCATTGTTGAAAGCCGAATGTCATTTCCTAAAAAGGCACTGATTTATTGGTGGTGAAAGAATGACAACTTGTTTTTCTGTCAGTGGGAAAAGCTATCACTCTATTTGCGCAGATACTATCCAACTACCACTTTTAAATCACACTTTATATCTGGTAATATAAGTACAGCGGGATGATAATGTCATTATGATACTCCTTTGCATATTGCCCAACTTCCATAATCAATCTCCGGAATTTGCCGTATCATCCCATTTCCCACTCTAAAAACTATACTTTCTAGCTTCACTATTCCTCCCGTTCTCGATTCGGAGATAGAGGGATAAATAGGATTCGATATGATATGCTTAAAGGCAATATCGTATCATATCCTCTTCCAATTTTTTCTACTTTTGTACGATGAAATTCATCATTTCTCGTTCACTGCACTTGCCCTATATGCTTCATGGAATTGAGCATTTCTCTCCAGTCACTCACTCACTTCTCAATCCATCTCTCCCTCTCCCCACTTACCAACCAGGTACAGCTTGCTACAGCCTCACCACCATATTCAAACCTATTATGCAAATGAGGCAGGAAGAAAGTTGTACGTAAACATTACTCATCATCATTCACCCACCGCTACTACCACCACCTCCAGCTAGAAAAGTCAGTTTTCTCTAACACCACTCCCAACAACCAACATCATCATCACCACCGCAGAAAACAATCCTGTCAAGAGTAAACTTAATCTAGAGGATTTACACCAGGACGATAAATATTATTTTGCATACTGTACGATATCATCAGATTTCATCATGATCGCTTTCCCCGACACCAATACCAAACATCGCCACCGGTAGCTATCATCACTTTCCCAAACATAACTCATTTTGCAGTAGTAAATGCTGTAAAATAGCTGGGGCAATTTCCTCAGCGAACATTTTTCCATTTCATTCAATTCAACAAACATGATCTCAGTCTTCTCAAGAGCGAAAAAAACAACATCTTAAGCGGTGTGCCTTTCTATGTAAAAGGCTACAGAGCAGAGGTTGAAGTTTTCCTTTGGAGTGATATTGGATAGGATGATAATGCGATGTCAACTGGTTTTACACATGTAGTTTATCACAGTCCATCAGATTTAACCATGATTGACAGATGAACATGGAGCTTTTTGTTTTCCCTCTTGTTTTCCATTCCACTTCAATTTCATCTTCTGCTTTCCTGAATTTCTCCACTCTTTAAATAAGTTTTATACTGTCAGTCATAGTCATACTGGATCCTAGAGTCTCTATACCTATTACATAAAAAGATTGTTAGTCTGTTCTTGGGGAAGTTGAAGTTGAAACTTTGTGGGGAAATCAGTTTTTCAACTAACTAAGTACTTTTTCAAGAGAAAAAGTGCCAACAGCTCTTTTTACCACTTTCTCTCTCTCTCTCTCTTGTCGAGGAAGAAAGATGCTGTAAAGGGAGATGGAAGAGGAGGAGGAAATAAAATTGGTTTGCTGCCTCCAGCTTTTATTTGAATGAGGGACCATCATAATCTTCCCCATCATCATCATCATCGTCATCATCCTGGAGAAGAAGAAGACGGTTCATGGAAAACTTACTGGGATTTTATTAGGGAATATGTAAAAGAGAAAATGAAGTGTGGTGGGATGATGATGGTGTCGGGCCGAGTAAGTTATCATCAGAAAAGCTGTTATAAAATAAAGACTTTTTCGGTCCTCAGTTCTCCTCATACTGTCCTCTTCACATCCTTCCCTCTCCACTCGTCCATATAACATCTTTACAGTCAGGCCAAACAAGATTTTCCCATTCATTCTTTTTGTTCATCCATCTCCTCCGGACAACATTGTTTGGAGGAAAATATAACAATGTTGTCACTGCTCTATCGAGGAGATAAAACTCTTGGACAGAGTGGCGATGCTTGAGCAAGTGAAGAAATAACTCAAGAAAGTTTAGAGACTCTTGGAGGCAATCCATCTATTATGTAGCATATCATCACATCCCAATTTTCATTTTCATACCCAAAGAAATTTTCATAATCAACTTATCCTCGGAAAATAAAAGAGGATGAAGGTTTTTTTTGTGAGCTGTTTAGAATGATTGAGTTTATATCGGAATAGAAGGAAAATACGACTTTTCTCAACTTCTTCCACTGATCATCATCCCTTTTTATATCATTTCTCATAATTTTGTCATCTCCTTCTCTTTTAACCACAATAATAAATTAGGAAAGGGCACTAAAGGGAATTTAAGTTTTCCCCTTATGTCCTCATGTCACGTCGACACCATTATCTCATGATTGTGATGATCATGATCATGTTGTGACTGCGAGCCAAAAGAGAAATGCTTTCTTTTATTTCTCTTTCTTTCCCTTCCTCGTCTCGTCTCATTTCATCATTAATTTAGAGCTGAAGAAATAAACAAAAAAGGCAGTCACTCATTCAAAGTTTATGAAAGGGATCTAATAAAAGTAGTAACTCAATTAACCAAATATTTTTCTTAAAATGTAACAACACAAATCTCTTCTCATCCTACTATATCATGTCGTCATATTTTTCTCGCTTTTCCTTCAAAGCCGAAGATGAATGCACAGAAGTATGCTTTGTTTATTACAACGATTGCAGAAGGAGAGTTTGTTTTTACTTCAACTAAGCATCATCGCATGATATGATCGTCACCACCACTCAACGGTTTATTAAAAGAGTAGCGTACTTGAAAAGGGAAGCAAGGAAGTAGCAGTGCCATTATAATACTTTATATGAAAATCGTAAAATTTTACGATTTCAACTTTTATTATGCCGACTTTTTGGGATGACATCAGGATAGGATCTAGAAGGACAGAACCTTTTCTCCTTTTGCCGTGTAGTACTCCGAAAACAGACCCGATTCTTCCGTGCCATAAACTTACCCAAATAGAAAAGGAATAAGAAGGGGCTATCATAATCATCCCTTAGAAAAGTGGAAAGGAGAATGCCGAAAAGTGCTTATGCTCTGCTTACGGTGAATGAGTCTAAGGGCGAGCAAGCCATGGACAGCGGCAGAAGGCAAATAGAATATGGGACGGAATCACATTATTTCCTCTCCTTATGTAAAATTTTTTTCCGAAAGGGAAGAAAACATTTTTATTTCATTATTCCGCATTTGTACACAGCCATAGACATAGATTTACATATTATCCATGAGACATTAAGAAGTGTCCGGGAGCATGGACCATATATTTTTCCTTGTAGATGTGGGCATTATATAACATTACACATGTCTTTTCAAACTGCTACTTGAAAATCGGATTCTGATCCAGAAGAAATTCACATTCAGATATCCAACCCTAAAAAATCCAGTCAACATGCGGACTGCCTCTATTCATGCCTCACACAATAAAATACATTTCTCCCTTCATAAGTTGACATTATTTGCTGACTTCTTTCTTTGGAAAGAAAAATATTTTTTTTGGCTTCTGCCTCACTTGACTTGACTTACTTTTTTCTAGGGAGGAACAGGACCGGGAGAAATAGGATGATAAAGAGCTGAATTTTCAACACGTTAACTTAAAGTTTACAGAGAAAAGAAGGGGGTTAAGGATTGAAAGTTATATCTATTTTTTTCTTCTAAAAATCATTCCTGCTTCCAACTCATGAAATCTGTGCAAAAATAAGAAGAATATAATGTCCCCTCGTTCCGGATATAAGGTATAATATGCATTTTCTCCATATTTAAAGTTGTGTAGAGGAGGAGGACACTAGATATGATGTGGGGATGGAGATGAGTATCTGGCAATAAAAGATGAGAACTCTCCTTTTTCTCCTACCAGAAACCTCCTTTTCCAACCAAACAACCCTGAATATGTATATCTGACTTGACAGTAGTAAAATCTAATGATAAGGATGATCATAAGAGATACGGAGCTGGCTGTAGGTTTTTTTTGTCGAACTTAAAATTATTGTTGTAGAAGGGTTGACTGGGCTCTCCAGCCAATATATTATTATTTTATGATTATTATCATGACGATTATACATGGAAGGAAGCAACATGAATTGCATATTTTTCTTTCCTGAGGAGGAGAAAGGAGAGAGCGGGATGGGATGTTTTTTGTGTATTGAGGGAAGTAGTGCAATAAAATTCATTGGAGAAGAAATCTCTTATGATATGACATCTTTCTTGTCCATTTTTCGGTTTTCATCTTATTATGCAAAAATAGATGGGACTGCGTTATATACTTTTGGGTTACCAACTTTTTTAGGAGCAGAGTAGCAGCTTACCCATTTCAAAAGCTACCATACTTTTGTGATTTCCTTCGCCAGAATGGTTAGAGAGAAAAAAAAATAGCTGACAATGCTTACTTTTCTAGAGCTTCTTGGGATATATTTCTCATTTAAAAAAATAAAATAAAAAGTTTTTTTTTTCATTGGTACGTTCCCTCCAGTTTTTCTCTTTATATTCGTATATGGCATATATGTACCTAGTAGAGGCGTAAGACTTGAGTCATATCATAGTCAAGTAGAAAGGAAGAGTGGATGATCATATTATTTGGAAAGCAGTAGTGGAATATGATATGAAATAATGATGAAAAATGTAGTGGTGTCGTTGATGCGGAAAGGGAAAAAAGATGCAAATTACAAGTTAGGACCATTTCATCACTTTGATGGATGCCGAAAAGACATATTTATGCAAATATGCTGGGCCGAACGCCATATTTACGGGAGAAAATTGTTCCCCAACTTACATCTTTTTCGTAATGGTCGCACATATTTCATCTCTCCGAACGGCTTCTTCTGGCCCTGAAAGTGAACTTTAAAAATAAGAGGGGAAAAAAGAAAGCCATATCCCGTCGCACCCCATGCAAATTTTTTTTTCTCCTACTTTTTTCCCCAAGCTTCTTTAGAATACGGGGGAAAAGTTGGGATGAGGAGATGGGTTATGAAATGAGCGAACGAACGGCTGCTACTGCCAATGATACTCTTATTCTATTCTTTTTTCCTTGGCTCTCCCTTCTCTTTGAAAAATAATGTAATAATATATTAGTGAGAGAGAAATGGGAGCAGTTAAGTTTTGTGGTCGAAAGGAGTATGGAATGGATAGAAAAAAAGTAGCAGGGGCAAGCAGCTTTTTTCTTAAAAAGGCAACTTTCATCGGTGCATATTTTGCCTTTTTTGGAACGAGAAATAAGAGAAAACTGAGGGAGAAAGTAGAGCTTCGTCATTCATCCCTTTCCTTATTAAAATATAACCTGGCACTTGCTCTCTTGGTTTTTGGAGACTTAACTTGGAAAAGTCGATCTTCTTACCGAGTCGAGTATTTTCTCTTTTTTTATACTTGTGTTAGCACATAATCCACTCGACATCATATCACCTTAATGCCTATAACCTTGGATGAGTAAAAAAGGCTCCTATTCCAAATTGTTTTATTCCATTTCCCACCGGCTTAGAGAGGCTTAGCAAACTAAATTTGAATTTTTATTCAACACATTTTTTCAAATATGAAAAGTGTAACTAAAAATAAGCTTAGGAATGATAACTTCCTGGCTCAACCTTACTGATATGGGGCTCTCACAGTAAGTATTATTGATATTTAACATAACACGGCTACGGTAAAGTATCGACATTAACTGCTTAATTCAGATGTGAGCTGAATTGGGGCATACCGATACAAGAACGTTTTTTGTTGGCTGCCGTTGACAATGACGTTTCGCATCTGATCTAGGAATCCACCAATCTTCTTTTCCTTTTCTACAAGAGACTCACTCCTCACCCCGCTATGCTAGTTAATCTCTACTTCTAATCTAGTTACTCTGTATTATATTGTATTGCATCAAACGAAAAGTTGTTAAACTTGCTACAGGGACGAGTGTTTGTTTCCTGATATTGTTCTGGATTAATTGAACAAAGTCACTCTTGGGACGGTCGGAAAGAGATTGATAACTTGATCTCTAACTCTGCAGATGGGACTTTCATCTTTCTTTCTTGCAAAGCACATGACAAAACACACAAATCCAGTAACTAATTTTGGTGAATCGTCACATGTTTGGGGAAAGCATTTTGATTTCCCTTCGAACCACCGGAAAACATTCTTTTAGACAGGACAGCACTGCCACTGTTACAGATTTCCGTGGGTAAAAACCACTTAACTTCTGTCCGACACTGGGACAGCTGGGAATTAGTATCTTATTCCAATCCCAATCTTCATCCTAAAAAACGAGTTGTACGTACCAACACCAAAATTATGTTTCACCCCATTCATTGGATTCCTTTCACTGTATCCATTTTTCCTTAGAGAGATATTGGTTTTGGTAGAAAAGCAATCAATGTGAATTGTTTGACGGAAGGTGAGCGAGTGTCAACCAACGTCGACGTTGGAAGAAAGAGAAAGCAAGGAGTAATCTGAATGAAAAAAGATCCACTCCTTCTTTTTGTTGCCTATATGAAATCAACGCTATATGAACGCTAACCGATGCATAAAAACGTTACGAAATGACATATGAGAGGTTACGGAAATATGACTGAAATTAAAATAGTGTTTAAGCACTGTTTGTACTTTATCAAAATTTTATAATAACAGAATACCTAATTCACATTCATAGACATGGCTCAACCATCTGCATTGAGATTATTCGAAGAAGAGGTGCGTCAATTTTTAGACTACAAATGTACATGTGGGAAGGTTGTTACAAAGGAGAAGAGTATTGGCAGATGGTCCAGAAACTATACTATACAATACTTTGGACGATGATAACGTCAGTTAATTTTGCATTTAAAATACGTATTAATTTTAAGCTAAGTAATTAGTGCTGATTGGCCATAAAACATTATTTTGTGATCCTTTTCAGAAATGGGCAATGGAAGCCCAGTCAGCTCAATAGAATGGCAGTTCACCCAACCTCATCTCTCCGTTGAAAATGCGCTTCTGTATTCAACTCTTCATCAATGGCCAAATAGTTTACTTCTAAATTATTTTAAATCATTGTAATACTAGGTACTTATTCAATCCAAATAAATGTTTACCAGTTTCCTACATTATATTTCTTTGTACCTTGATGAATTATTTCTTAGTTCAATGCACCTATTGGCAATTAAAAAATTTTGTATAAAAATTGTAAAGAATAATATTACGAAAGTGGAAAATACTTCAATATCCCAGCCAGTAGAGAAAAGTTTATCTTTATCAGTCAACTCAATATTTTATGATGCATCTTTACCCACATCGCATTTTATAAATGTGCACAGTATTGTGTACCGAATATTCTTTGACAATCACACAGAGAGGAAGCAGATTTGCAGACCCAAGCTTTACTTTCTCCCATCATAATAATCATAATAAGAGCAATAAGACCGATATCATTTATTTCTTGACTAAATGGCCCAGTATCGGATCTAATATGCTCCCCTTCTTCCCACTCCTCTCCGAAAGATGAAGAGGGCACAACAACATTTATTTGGATTAGGAATAGTTTTTTCCCTCCCTGTCTCACTATTTCTCTCACTGACTCTCCCTTTATAAATATTTACCATACAACAATCATATTGAAGGGAGCCAAGAGGAGGAAAAAAAGCTTTCTTTCTCCCTTTCAACTTGACATTTTTTCTCACTTCGCTGACTAACAAAGTCTTGCTTGTCATGATCAGCTTATTCATTCATTCCGGTGCGGTGGTGGAAGGATCCTACTTTCGTCTAAGCATAGCCAAAGAGAAAGGGGGATGACTGACTATTCCATGGCACAATCGAGATGTTACTTTTCCTTCCTCGATACTCCATTATTATCGTTCTCCACTTCATTTTCCCTCCGTTGTCCTTGCTGTCCATTGGAACAGAATGTGGTAGGGAAAAGGCTCTGTTGCGGTTAGATTAGGATAAAAATAAGTAAAGTCATAATGCATTAGATTTTTCCCGTCATCAGAATAATATGGATTTCAGCTTTTTTCTGATTATGATAAGCAAAAACGTATTCCTTGCTGGTTTCCTCCAAACGCAAACCTAGTCTCTATCTACTACTGCCAAATAGAAGGAAAAGCCGTTATAATCATCATCACGACAATCAAGTCATTTCATTTATTTCTTCCGAGAGTGAACTGAAGGGGAAAATTCACCGTTTTTAGCTTCATTCCGCTCCCTCCTCCACGAAATATTTCTGATGATTATGATGATTTCCATCCAGCAGTTGCCAACACCACTTCCATATTTATAGATGAAAAAGAAGAAAAACCTGTCTGCTGTCCCCGCATGCTTGTAAGTTGTAGCGTTCAGGCAAGCTAAAAAAAGCTAGTAGCTATAGATGATTTTGAGTTGTTCTTCTACTCACCCACCTAAAAAATAACAAGTCAACTTATTCTGATTATGGGTGAGTGGGAGCCAAAAACTGGGGAACATTTCGTGGTTGGTAAAGGGAAGAGCAACAACAAACAACCCAACAATAAAAAAAAATATGAGTTAGTTGAAGACGGAGGAAATCTAATGCAATGCAATCTATTCAGTCATAAATAAATATATCGAGATGTAATCATCTGGAGAGGCTTTCGCTCTTCGCATTACGGGTGAAATCTGTTCCGCTCTCTTCAACTAGTCATGTCTCATGCTTACTTGCACTCGCCAACTATGCACTATCAATTTCCTCATATGAGCTTCCTCCTATATATAGTAGGTAGGTAGGTATGTAATAAGTTGCTGTACAGCATATCGTCACTATTAATAATAAAAGCAAGGACAGTATGCTTTCTCTTCCTCCAAGTCACACTCGTATATTTGTCACATGATAGGATATTTACGGAAGTTTATGTATAACTTTCAGACAGAGAAAAGAGGAGATAGCGATACTCCCACAAAGAATAAATATTTTTTTCTTAACAGTAAAAAGGGAAAATCTGCTTCTGTACGGGCAAAAATATTTTATTTTCATTTCATATCAGTTTGAGTTGAAGAAAAAGAGAGAAAACGGTTGGTGTTGCGTTTTTTTGGATGGTGTCTTTTTATTTTTTATCCTCTGAATGTGATTGCTCCTTCCTCGATCCAGAACAGGAGGAGAAGGAAAAGTCATATTTTCAAATTGAGATTGCTTATCTCCCACACAAAACTTTACTTTTTCTGTACCGTTCAACTTGCTAACTGTCACGTTAAGGATAAATTGTGACTCATCTAGAAGAAGGAGAAACTGGAGAAAGGATAAGGAAACCATGATGCCACACCAACACTTTTCCCGTCTGCTACTGCCTTTTTTCTACTGGTTTGGCTGGTTTCCGGTTTGTTTGTTGCTTTTTTCTCATTCCCTCACTACTTAAAAAAGAATATGTTCGGGTAATGTATGCTGAAAATGGTGTAAGTAAAAGTTAAGTAAGTCGGTAAATAAAATATGAAAAAATGGAATGGCTGGTGGGGCACGAGAGGAGCAGATTTTTCCGTTGCAACTTAGGACTTAAGCACATAACAAATTGTGTGGAGGTGGAGGAGGTTTGTTGGGGAAAATAGGCTCTGTGTTCTGTTTTTTGCAGGGGAAGGTCTTTTTTCCTCATTATCTTTACCATGTAAGGAAGCATACGGAAGAGGTTGGGTTGAGAGGAGGATCCTCAAAAAAGTGCAGAGACAAGCAGAACATTAAAGAAATCCATTTTAATGTTGTTTGAGATAGTGAAGGAAAAATACTTTTCAGACTCTTCATAAGTAAGTATTATCGTAGAGGAGAAATCGGCGCTTGTTTCCTACAGCATGGAAGGGAAGGACCCCTTGAGTAGAAAAACGTATGGGATGTTCAGCCTCACTGGAGTAAAAAACATGTTGACCTCTCTCCACATTTTTTAACTAAAACTTGAGAAAAAAGAAGCTTAAAGTAGGAGGACTGACTTAATGCATATGAATTTGTTGGGAAGATCAAGGGTATAATTTGAAATAATACAGTAACTTTTTATGGAGGAAAAAGAGAGGGAAAACAGAAAGTGAAATTGTTTGCGATTGCCCGAAAAGATTATTAGTACCTTTGGCTCTTGGGATTCCTGCTACAAAATGAACTCCTTTTTTCTTTGCTATTTTTTGAGCTTTTCTTCCACTTTTTCTTATTCTTCAACCCAGAAAAACTGTCAAGTTGGCTGCCTGGTCGAGGTTGATTTCTGGTTTAGGGTTTACCAAACAGACGGCACTTTTAGAGGGAATATTTTTACCCTACTGAATGAAGAAAAGCTTTAACAGATGATTTTATTTTTTTACATGTCTGAAAGGATGAGAAAGGAAGATTTTAGGTTGTCACCTTCTCAGAATATGCTTTGCATGCAGTATTTGTCATTCCACTTAAAGAATTGGAGGAAGAAGAGAAGGCTGTAATAGCGGCAATCATCCTCTTTTCTCTGTTATCATCTTCCACAATCATCTTCATCCTCCTCCCGTCTTTCTCCGGTTTGTTAAGTTGAAACTAGTGGTGATGCTAAACGAAGTTCTGCCTGGAATACATATACTGAAAGGAAGGAATCTACCCCCACCCAGTTGACTTTAAGGAGCCCCATTGACAATCTCTTCCCATTCCCGCAGTCATCATCATCATCATGTGGTCTCAGTTTAGCCTGCTCTGGTTCTGGCTGTGGTGGAGGCTAATAAAGTAAACCAAGCACGAATCCAGATTTTCTCTACTCAATTTCACTTCCTTCCACAATCACGAAATGAACTTTGAGACAGGGATAAAGGTTACATCTTTCCCGACAACTTTTTAAAACCAGTTTCCACTCAAATTGAGGGAAACTTGCTGGTTTTCCCTCCTTTCCCCGTCACCTAAACTTTACTCTAAAAGCCGAGCCGATTGGGATGAGAATCCTTTTGTAATTTCTTTCCCACATTCAGTCAAGAATCTGTTTGTAGTTTGTGCAAAAAGGAGAAGGAGGGAGATAAGAAGAGGAACGTGCTCCATTTATTTCACTTTCCATATCCTTACCAGCTCCTTTTGAATATACCTAGTTCAAGCTCATCTATCTAACCAAATGAATGAATGAAAATGGTTAAGAAGCAAGGTGGATAAAGTACGTAAGGGGGAGTTTCGAGAGTTGTTACCCCGTTTTCCAAAATGAGCAATATTTATATGAGAAACGATAACAAAATAATTTTTTCACAATTTTTGGGAGAAAGCATGTTTTCAGTTTGGATGGGGAGGGGGCTCCACAATGCTCCGGAATATGTTTCCTTTGTGCATGCATGAATTGTGGGAATAATAAAGGTTATTAAATGGGAGATGTCGTCTGCTCTTCTCCTTTCTGCCCTGTAACTTCCTCTTTCACTTCCGTTTAAACAAAAGACATTTGAAACAAAAAAGGACGGAGAGAGCATTTCAGCATTACTTATTCTCTTGTAGACTTGGACTTCATTTTCTGTTTCCTTCCCAGTTCCAAAACCAAAGAAGAAAGGGGGAAAGGGGCAATAAATTTTTTTAGTCATGCATTCATTCGTTCCTAACATAATAAAATTAATTCAGGAAGGGAAAGAGCACACAGCTCTCTCTCTCTCTCTCAGCTAGTTTATTATTATTAAGGGCTGGACCCCACAATTTCTCCTCCAGTTTTTAAGTAGCCAACTTACAGTTATCCACGCATAATATCGGAGTGACAGAAGCGAAAGAGGGAAACGAGGAAAAGATCGTCATAGTTGGTCTTCTGTCCTCCTCCTCTCCTCCGTAGTTCTTCTTGAAGATAATAAAAAGAGATAAAACGGAAACGGTTTAGATATGCAAATACAATATACTTGGAAGGAGAAAGAGGGAGGCAAAAGACAAAAGTGATTTCTTTTGACCTCCGCTCCGTCACTTTTACTATCATACCATGGCAGATAACCGAGCAGAGGTATTTCGTTGTTTTCCTTTTTCCTTCCCTCTACAATTGGAATCATCATCATCATCACCGTGACCATAATGGTAATTGTAAATGATGAAATGTAGTAAAAGGGTCGAGAGCCTTATGTAAGTCCAAAGGCTTTTCTCTCGAAATTGCTCTTTTTGTTCTCCTCGTTATGATTATTGTTCTCTTTCTCCAATTGGAAAAAAATAATATGCTTTTCTCATCATCGCCATTACCATGCTTCCTCCTTCCATGTCATTGTTGACCTTTTCCCTCTCCCATCTTTGTCTTCTTTGCTCTTTGTAGTATAATAATAACAATAAATGCTCCAGACTTCTTTTGAATAAGCCAAAATGGGAATGCGAAGCAATATTTCTGTCCAGCCATAACCACATTGTGGCCCTTATGTGGTCTCTTTTAATGTGCTTCCTCTATCCCCATCATCATCGTCATCCTCATATCAGAGAAGAAAAATAAATAAACTTTTTAAGAATGACAAAAGGAGGAGTCAGTATGAGGACGGATCAGACCGTCTTGTTTTATGCCGAGTCAAGAAGTTTTAATGTCCTTCCCATTATTGTTTCCCAGTCGGAGAGACAAGCGCTTTTTATTACCGTTCAAATTTTGGAATGAAAAGTAGGAGGAAGGAGGAGAAGTGCTTATTCCAATGCAAAATAAAATGGGAGAAGGATTATGTATATATATTTTTTTATGTATTTTATGCTTATTCTGCTTTTGCCTTCCAAATAGGCTCTTGTCATGTCACCATCAACGGGAATTAATGAGTGTACTAATCATAAAAAGAAATATTGAATCAGCCCGTAAGGACTCATAATAGGCTTTGTTCATTCATTACGATTATGATGCTGATGTCATCACAAAAAAATCTATGGGCTCGTTTTTATTCTTTACAATCATCTTACTAGATGAACATGAACATGGAGATCCGTGCTCGATATAATATTCTTAGCTTAAACATGGAATGGTGTTGAGTATTCTGTAGAACTCCAAAAAAACAGTTTACATCGATAAAAATAACACTGATTACCTACATATTATACGGATTGTTTGGCTCCAACTTCTGATTACAGTTTGTACAAACTAAAATTGAAGTTGATTTGATCAATGGGTACTAGTTAATTGTTGACATAATAATTAGCTTACAGATTATATTCATATCTTAATTATGATAGTTGTCAACATAAACTTATTCTAATCGTTTAATTACATGGTACATACAGAATTTTAAATGGAATTAATTTTTTTAATGGTTTGACTAGGTAAAGTAAACAGACTATGAAAGCTTTATCTTTAGCAATTTTGGTAAAAGTGCTCATGATATCACAGGGAAAATGTTTTAAATGGGATACATAGATGGGTTTAGATAAGAATGGGTAGGTATGATAATAAAGATTAGGCTAATGTGTAGTGACCATCAAAGCAATTGAATTGAATTGGAGTGGGGCGGAGATAAGGATTTCTTCTTTAGACTTCCTCCGCTCTGTCTTGATGAGCAGTCATGTGTCGTGTGAGATGATGTCGTTCCCTGAATGTCTCATGGCAAACAGGGCATTTCAGCTTCTCTTCCCGTTGTCTCTTTACCGGATCTGCGTCCCTTTTGTGATGGGATCTCATGTGATAAACGAGATCAGAAGTCATGCGGAAGCCGATGTTACACTTGGCGCACACATTTTGTGCCGGAAGCGTAAGCGATGTTAGGGAAGGTGGAAGCAAGGTTGCGGAAGGGCTCATCATACAGGGTGACACTTGGGATGGGGAATGTTGTGATGGTCTCGGTGCTGATTGTGGACTAACCTGTTGACCGTTGCCACCCCCGTTTCCGGTCTGTGCAGAGTTAGGTCCTCCACCATTACTGCCTCCAGAAGATCTTGGTGGGGAGCCAAGTGGATTAGGAAATTGGGGATGTTGGGGTCCCAGCCCGGCAAGTAAGTTGGGATATGGGTAACCTCCCGCTGCGGCCAGTGCCGCTGCTGCATACGGATCTGGGAAGGGGATTCCCCCGACATTACCACCACCACGGACTTTGGGATATGAAATGTTGATACTTTCCGACTTCTCCATTTTCGCGTGAAACGGAAGGTTTCCGGCTGCAGCCGCAGCGGCAGCAGCTGCCGCCATGTGATGATGATGGTGATGAGGATGATGCCCACCTCCGGGGAACATCCCAGAATGGGACATTCCTAAAGGAAATCTTGCAACGTGAGGTAAAAGGGCTATGGTCGAAGCCAAGTGGGGCAATGTGAGATCAGTTGCTCCGGAAATTGTCTTACTTGTTGTAGAAGTAGTGGAGGAGGATGATGATGATGAGAGGGATATCGGACCACTGCCATTATTATTATTGCTAGAAAGATTAAGTCCCATGGAGGAAGAAGGTAGTAGCGTGGAAAACTGGACATTCTCTTTGATCTTGAGAGAGTCCACGGTATGATTTATGTCAATGGTTCGCCGGGATTCAAAGCGTATTTCTTCTTTGACAGGACTCCGATTGTTACGGCTTTTATTGCCTCCTCCTCCTCCACCACCGTTACTTTTGATATTATGTTGGTGGTGCTGGTGCTGCTGATGATGATGGTGACGAGGATGGCCAGAATTATGGCTATTACTACGATTTTGGCGAATCCCTCCTCCTCCACCGTTGGAAAAAGGGCCATTAGAGCGACTTAGCCCATGGTGGTGCTGATGATGAATGAGGACAACAGGATGAAGTGGCGGACTAGGCTGGTCCGAAATAGGGGATAATGGCGAGTGTGATTGCGACTCTGATTCACTCAACGAGCCATTCGTCATCACGTCGATAGATGAGCTGTCCGAATTTGTCCCATCTTGCTCCTGCACATCCTCCCCCAGTGGATTGTAGTGGGAGAAATTGTGGCTCTGATGAAATACGGCGCATTTTCGTTCAATGGTGTTATTATTATTATTATTTGAAGCTGTGCCCCTGGAACTTGGTGGGGAGTTCCGGTGATGATGTCGGGTCTCCTCAGTAGAATTATTATTATTACTGCTTTCTTTCTCCGGCTGGCCAGTCAAAAATGCAATGTCGAAAGTGCGCTTCTTCCGAACTACCTGATCCGGAGAAGTGCTGCTTGTTGGGGTGCTGGTGGAGTTGGAAGTGGAAGATGGTGGGTTCCTGGAACCGGACGTAGGGATTGTCACTGATGTAGTCATGATGTTACTTTCTATTTCTTCCAATCCCATTTATATAAAACTGTTTTTTTATGTTTATCTCGATAGCCTCCAAAATCAGTCGACTTTAGATTTTTTCGTTTCAAGATTTCGATTAAATTTCAAGTTAATCAATTATTTTGTCCAGCCACATACAGAATTCACTTTTTGTTTGTCACTGTAACTTTTATACTTCCAACTTCCAGATACATTCTTTACACTTGTCCTTTGCGTTTTCAACATAATCCCTTCATTTGATTCACCTCACATATGTGCCTCCGCAGACTGATTATAATCCAATATATTACCAGTTACTTTCTCTTTATACCAGTGAGCAATAGTTTCCAGCTTGTCAGGCTCACAATTTATCAAAAAGACCGTTGCCTTTACTTTGCTTTTGCTTACACTCTCCTAATCCATTGGGCTGGTTGGGTAATCACAGATCACCAAATAGGAAATCCCGAAAAAAGTGAATGTATATCTCCACCAAGTGAAATTAATGAAATGCTGAAATCCAATATCCATATGTTAAAATCCCCGTATAAATCCGGCACAGGGGAGGAAAAAACCTGTAGGTTTGGTGTGCTTTGGTTTCTCCTGAATTAAAATGCTTTCATTCATATGAATAGCAATAGCGGAGTGAAGCAGAACATACGGCTAAGCCCTTTTCAGGTCCAAGTCCAAAGTTGAGGATGAGGAAGGGGAGACACACAAAGTACAGCGCTGAATGATTCAGGCCGAGCCAACTTGAGTTCAATGATACTTATATTTTTCCCTTCAGTCATGGAGAAAAGGGGGCCCCTTAAACGTTCAATCCAATCCCTCTGATGCTGCTGCTGTGATTGCTGTTGATGATGATTACAGAGGAAGGGGATAATAATGAGTTTGATATAGGTATACTTTGTTTACAAAAAAAAAGTCCCATCTGATAACCTTTCCCCCGGTTTGGTTGTGTAATAATAATAACAATGATGATGGTGATAGTGGCACTGCTTCACCCTCAATCACAATCAGCAAATAAATAGGATCCAACAGATGTTTCAGCTCGACACACAAAAAACACTTGTCAGGGTCCCGAGGCTTTTTCTCTTCTTCCTCCTTGGAATAAAAATGAACTGTGGAGTAAATGGACCCTTTTTTTAATACATTCCACTTTTCTCGACAATGAGGAGCCTAAACTAAAGCGATGTGACCATGTCAGATGGCAAAACTGACTGACTTGTATTTAAACAGAGAGAGATAAAAAAATACGGTGAAAACAGGACTGTTCAGATAGAGAAGAGAAATTGGATTACGAGGATATTACGTAGATGGATTGTACAGGGTGGTAAAAGTTTCCTCCTGGTTTAGGCTTGGCTTATTATACAGCAGGAAGAAAGAATGCTCGCACAGAGATTTTTCGAAGAGAGCTCCTCCCGACCGATTTTATCCAGTTCAGGCTGCTCCTATTGTTGCGGCTGCGGATGTATGAAGTTGTACTGTGGCTTGCTGGAGAGACAGTAAGCAACTGCTTGGTGGTGGAGGAAAACCCTCGCCCTTTATCCGATTTTTCGGAGGTGGTGCAGACAGACAGTGTGTTGGTAAAAAGGGGTTTGTAAGCTTTGTTTCAGAGGATCCATTCAGTTATGGCTAGAAACTGAACACTACTTCATATTATCAAATAGATAGGTAGGTAGGTAGTGGATCAGTTTGATCTTAAAATTACTTGAAGTTTTCCTTTATTTTGTCTATCTAGATATGAAGGGGAAAGTGAGACACTATTCAGAAGAAGTCTTGCCGACAAAATTCATTTCGATGACTGAATAATAAATAAGGATGTTAAATCACTTGGTTTGGTATATTAACTTGAACCGAAAACATTTAATTTGAAAGTTCTCTGGTTAATAAAATGGCCAGATTGGCAAATAATTAAAATATAGCTGCTTATGACTTGAGAAAGAAGTTCAAGTTAAGTATTATTAAAAGTTTCTCACGCTCCATATCAGCATCGTTCTCGTTTAACAACCAGCAGTAGGAAACGATATTGCCGAAATATGCTAAAAATCTATTTAAAATGATAGATCATAGACTTAACAAAGAAACATAAGACCAGAAAGTTGCATTAGAACGCACTTGACCATATGTCTAATCCCATCAGATCACACATTGTTAGTATCCTGCTAAGCTTGATTAAGAATTTACTATTCCTGCATATTTCTTTCACACACACCATATTACGTAATATATTTATTTATATCATGTGTTTTTCTGGTCGGGTTGAATGCGTTTATCTCTGCTCACTCACTTATGTGCTGTATGCCATTCAATCCAAATCTGATTTCTGAATGAATTCGAACGTGGGTCCATTACGTTCCAGTATTCCTCTGTGATTTGCGTCGTGTGCGTTCCCATATCGTTCTCCTCCTTTAAATTGCCTCCTATATGTGGATGCATATAGTCAAGTATTTAAGCACAGATGGAAAAGTTTGGAGTGGTGGAATATGTTTGAGGAGAAATTCATGGGAAAAGTTATTCATCTGAGAGAGAGGACAAAAATTCAAGGAAAAAATGGAGAATAATTTTTTCCATACATTTCCGCAAGCTTGAATAAATTCAAAACTTTTCATGACTATGTGTGTGGGGTAATGTGCTATAAATGATTTTTACTCCCATTCCCTTTACATATACATATTTGTAGAACTAGAGGGAGAAAAGTTTGAAGTTTGATGGCTGTAGCAAATTGGTAAATGATCTACTTAAGATGACCGGACGGATTATGCCAAAAAATCATTAGCGTACGTACGTACGTAGACACTATTTCTCTTTGTCCTGTTGTCATTCTGACTTTCCATTCAATTCCGATTCTGAATCACAATAATCTAGTTAACACAATGTATCCTTCATGGTTCCATAAGCTTAACGATGGATAGTGCGTGTGCTCCTCCACAGTTCAATTTCACTTTGACTAATTTAATTGTTCCGAAGACCTCACACGACAGAATGAGCCACACACACAGGAAAGGGAATCTCCAAATGAAAACTTATTTTTAGTGATGATTTTGCTCGACTACAAATGGCCATTTACTATAGGAATAGGGTTTCCCAATTCATAATTACATTGGAACTTTGATAAAGTATTGGAGGACAGGAAATGGAACGTCGGCCAGATTGGCCATGCCTTTCTCATAGATCTTCATCAAATCCCGGTAATTGACATTGGTTTTTAAGCTAAAAAGTCTAAACGAAAGTCATTCCCCCAAAACATCATATCACCGATGAACGGATGAATCTATGAAGAGATGATCACTGTGATGATCACGTATTTGCATGGCTTCCATCTATATTGATGGAGAAGTCATTGCGTTGCAACCAATTCATTTCCTAACAATGAGGCTTTTCCTTTTCATCATCCCTATTTTTACTCACAAACCACGGAACAGACTTGTAGTATGTATGAGATGACAAACAAAAGAAGGGAGCATACTGTTATTTTGCTGTCGATGCTTGGCCGTGCTGTCCACATTAGAACAACCAGGCTGAAGCTCCATTTCTACAGATGGGGGATGAGGAATGAGGACTTACAATGATGATGCATTTCTCGTTGGCCGGAGGTACTGCTGCTACTGCGCCTAGAAAAAGGTCCAGGCATACGTCTCCAGTAATAAAATTGTACAAAATGTATGAGAAGCCATTTATCTCTATATTTTGCCAAAATGTGACTTTTCGGGAAAGGATAATGAAATGTCGTTGACCAGATTTGTTTTTCCCCATGTCGAGTGTTTTATGATTGTATTTAGGGTAAACATATAAATGTATGCATGAGGGAGATAAAGCGATATCATGATCGTTTCCTTTAGTATCAGTGATTAGGGGTGATCATAACTTTGATAAGTTATGACGAGATGAAATGTATAGACAAGCCACAGTCACTACTCGAGTGATTTTCGGTAGATATGGTTTGCCCTTTAATAAAACTGGTAGACAATTGCTTCACATTTATTTTTTATTTGTTTTGATTCATATCTCAAATTGCTCTTAAATCTGGTCGTCCTGTTCAGTACTTGGGTAACTGACGAAACCAAATCCCTTTTGACGGGACAGGAATGATGTCGGGGCAACGTGAAACACCTCAATAAAACGTTGACGGATGCCACACGACTAACTTCACTGAAATTCTATGCATGATGAAGAATAAGAAGGGGTGAAATATCGATAAAAAACCAAACAAACAATTTTGCTCATCTACCCTTGCTGGTTTTAGTTACTGCATGTTATTCGAGCTTCCTGAACCGCAGTGTATGCATTTCTAATGAGGTTGAAACTCTCAACTCGTCTCGGAAACTGCTTTACATGTAAATTGAATGGATTCCAGCAGAAGACAATTTGCTACTCAAGTATTCATTCATTTTGTAAATTGCAATTGGTATTACATTTTTGGAGGTGCTGTATTTTATTTTTCGATGAAAAGTGTGGTGATAAAGGAAAGATTCTTGAGCTGAGATAAGAAACTGAAAATTTGTACTGTATCAGATTGTAACTTGATTACAAGGCCATCCCTTCTTTAAAAAATTGCGTTGGGAGAAGGTTGGACTTAAAGAAAACCAGACAATTACATTTTAAATGAGAATACCTCTGCCATCAACATATAATCAATTTCGAAAGCAAAATTCAAAATGAATTTACCTACAATAGTAAGAGCTGAAAAGAAAATCTTACAATCATAGGAATGTATTTTTGCTTTTTTGGACGAACAAACTTTTTTGTACCATTTTCCAACTTGCATCTGAACCGACTAAACTGATACTTGCAACAACTTTATATTCCGGCTGGCCTAGCCACTTAGCAGATTAAAAATGTGGATTGACGGAGAGAATGAAATGGCACATATGGATATTCACTAAAAATGTGGGGGTGATATATTTCATTACATGCGAGATGCATTAACATTATTACATACTCATAATGTGATATCAGATATTATTTATGAATAATATGACCAATCACGACATCACTGGAAACTTGGCCCATTTCATCACATTTAGCGTCCAGCATCTTTTGGAATGAGTTATTCTTTTAAAACCAAGACACATCTGAAATATTAAATATGAGCACATTTTTTCACACTTACTTCTATGAAAAAATACGAAAGTTTTCTCAAGCATAGTCGCACGTACGGCCACTTTACAGTCACAGTGAAACAAAACGTATTCTTACAGTCCGCAGTAATATTATTCGATATTTAGCAGGACAGATGGACTACTTCTTCAAGAAATATAAAATTAAAACTAAAATATAGTAAAACAATTTTATTGTTACAAAGTTACTTTCATCACACTAACGATGGATGGATATGTATATGCACTTAGGGGACATTTTTAAAAAAACATTCAATTTATTGATACAGACGTGACTAAAAAATAACAAACATTGACACTCAATTGTTTAACAGATATCATTTGGGTAAGATTTTAAATTAGTATTGGGGACATGCAAGAATGACACGGGGATAGGCTTCATCCAGCATCTGCTTTTCGTCTTTTTTGATGTGGCATTTGGAGTTGGTTAAGCCGATGTAACCAAGTGCAGGTAATCGCCGTGCCGCGACTTGTTCCATGAGTTTCATCAAGCCACTCCGATTTACATTTGTTTTCTCAAGGCGAAGGCTTTCCAACATTCCCAGTCTGGGAATGCATTCCACGAGTGTTCTTTCCGAAATCTTGGTTCCGGACAAGTTCAAATCTTTCAAGTCTATTTTAATAGATAATTACCGACATAGTCAGCTTAATAATATAAAATTAAATGGAAACTCTTTTTTTTAATTGGGATTATATGCAACCAACTTGTAAGGTTCCCTAGAGTTTCCTCTGGATCAACATATAGGGCAGAATTGCCGCAAAAGTGCTCATCCACAAGATTTTCACAATCGATAATAGATAATGATTGCAAATCCACAAATTCTTTAAACAGTTTCTTCAAAGCTTCCTCCTTGATGTCATTGAATCCGGTCAAATTTAATCTAGTCAATTTTGGGATGTTGGACGGTTCCATCACTCTCAAAATCCGCGTTCCTCCACGAACCATGTTCAACTCTAAACTTTCCAGTTTGGGCAATTTGCATTGCAACAAACACCTTATGGATGACTCAGATTTAGGCAGGGTACTGTCGTTACACTGGATTATCCTCAACTTCTTTAGCTTTCTAGGCTCCACCTCCATGAAGGTCCCGGGCTCAAATAAGCAGTTCACAAGCTCCAAATCTGTCAGATCCTTCTCCAAATTCCACAAAGTTTGTTGCTCGATTCTGGTTCTGGAGAGTTTGAGTTGGCTCAGCTCATTACAGCACTCGAAAAGGTTTTGGAGGAAAATGGAATGTGTTGTCGTTTCAAAGTGACCTCCCAACAGGTTAAGCCTTCGCAAAGCATTCATTTCCGGGAACTCATCGAGTAGTGTTAAATCGTCGTAAGTCATCCCATCAATCAGTGTACCGCTCAAGGTTACCTCTTCCAGAGTATCGCAGTTCCTCCGTAGAAGGTTGATGATTGTTACTGCGGGAAGGGCATTCCCTTTATCGATATGAGTGATGTGAAGCGTCTTCAATGACTGCATGCTGGCCGTAAGTCTTCCTAAAGCTTCGTTAGAGATCATCGATTCCGCAAGTTTTAAAGTCGTCACTCCTGCCAAATTCCGTTCCATATATTTGAAGCAAAACCCCCAATGAACTAAGCTCAGATCTGCTTTGTAGAGGGAGGGACAGTTTCGAATCATCAGCGTCTTCAGTTGTCTGCAAAACGCCAGTAGTTCAATGAACCTGCCAAGACCTAAGCTGCACTTGCGCATTTTAATTGTACTGAGCCGGGTGCAGTGCTTCAGGGTAAAGTGACGGAATACAGGTTGGTGCTTGAAGAATTCATCCTCCAAGTCCAGGCACTCGAAGTGGACATGCTTGAGTAGTAAAGTGGGGGAAAGTTTTCGGAATACCTTAGCGGATTCATCGTCTCTAGTCACGAGGAAGCACAGACTCTCCACAAATGGGCTCTTCCCGATAATCTCATCCCATTCTTTAGAGACGCGACGAAGATTGAGTACATTCTTGATAGGAAGCCACTGTAGTACGAGCTTCAACACAGGAATGGGCGGCGACAGGTTTGCCCTTGTCGAAGGTGTTTTCTCCATCTGCATATCTTCTCAACCAGTGCTATCCAAGACTGACTAGTTTCCGGAAAATAATTTTGGTAAAATCCAACCAGGTAACTTTTTACTTTTACTTTTTCAAAAGTAGACTTGCTTATAATAATGAAGGACGTGTTTGCGTGGGCGTATACCAATATCTCTGATGTAAAAAGGTATTTTAAAATATTTAACAGAGATGTGAGATACTTTTATTTTGTATTTGTACATTAACTTTTCCCTTAACGACTGTTATTCTTTATTGCATAAACCGGAGGCAATGAAGCATGTGTGAACAAAGAGAATCGGGAGATGAGGAAGTGAGGTACTAGTCATTCTATATTTGTCTATGCCCAATATGCACTACTACTCTAGCTATCTCTATGAATGTTTTAGTACAAGAAACGAGTATGGTTATCAACAATACAGCATTTAATCGAGTGCCTTTCAGTTCCGTAAAATATCTAGTTTCGGCTTATTAAAAATATGTTATTCCCCTTCAACAGTCAATCGACTCGGCAAATCAATCGGCAGATGGCGTAAGTACAATCGAAGGGGATGGGTCTCTGGATTTACGATTTTCAGGAGAAGGGTCACGGTTTATAGCGGCGAGGTGAAGGCGCTGTAATCGGGCGAGATGATCTAGAAGAAGAAATAAATCCATACAAAGAAATACAGAGATAAAATTAAGTACTACAATTATTAGTAGTTGTGTTGTGTTGATGTTAAATTAACTGTCGGATCGGATCTCGAATGCCAGTTTCTGTATTCAAATCCCGATCTAAGTTTTGCCTGTGTGGGAGTAAGCGCCAGATAGCGGATTTGTATCTGGGTGAAAGCTAAATGAAAGTAACGAAAAAATGCCTAAACCTTTTAAAAGTATGATTGGTTAGTATGAATTAAACAAATAGTACAATCACATTCCAGTTATAAAGACCAACAAAGTTAGACTTTAATATGAGTATTAGGTAAATCATATTCTTAGTACAAACTACTAGTTACTAGTAACTGTACTTATATTAATCAGTTAAGAACAGTTTAATTAAATTTTGTGGCATTTTCGAAGTTATTTTCTACAAATTCGACTTAAATATATCTTTATTATTGCACTAGAACATTAACATGTTAGTTTAAATAATACCAATATCGTAATACTACAATTAGTAAAGAATTAATTAATGTGTGCAATTATAATTTACAATGGTTTCTTATTAGTAGGCATTTTTATCAGCCTTGTTTCAAGTCATACATAACTAGGTATGTATATTAGAATATTACAATTGCGTTTTATATGTGCACAGAATAACTTGGGAACTAAACTCCATAAATAATATTGACTTCATTTCCAATACATTTTAATACTTGTTAGTTAGTTTAGTGGTACAAACAGTCACAGTTATTTTACATGAAAAAATGAAGCACAATTCATTCAATATCCATTGCAACATTCCAATATGTAAGCAAGCACAATGATTTAAAAAATATAGACTGCACATACAATTTTTAGTAGAATTAGGCATAATCATTTGGAAGGAAGTTTTTTCTTGATATGTAAAAATTAACAAGGCAGTTTTCAGTTTTCAACGTATATTAATGCTTAAAACAATACGAGTTCCTAATTGTTTGCAATGTAATCGCTAATGATCTTACGTAATTTTCTAAACTTAATTAAAGCACTGCTATTTGAGACTAGGCAAATAAATTGTTACACAATCCGGCCTATATAAATACAGAATTTACAGAATTGTTGACTCTTTTTAGCATATGTACTATCCAGGTATCCAAGATCTTACACATGCAATTTTTAGCTGTTTCATCAGAGACCGGACGTAGGCGTTGCGTTATAAAATGAGAACTAAATAAATACTGTGTACGTTAAACAAATAAACTCAAAGTGAGTAAATGTTGTGCATGATGTGTTGAGAAAAAAATATCACCGTTTCGTTGCTATTTGGATTTATATAAAGCTTATGGTAAGTGTTACGCTTAAAGCACGAACAAAACAATTTAGGTAATTAAAATACAGGAAACAAATTAATTTAAAAATATTGAGTGAGTTTTGCTGATGATTTGTCTTGGTTGAAGTTCGACTACTGCTCCTCTATGATCTTACCAGTGGGCGTGGTTGGACTTAAGTTCTCGTCTTCTTCCTCTTGAATTGTTCGGCTTGCCTCCCAATCTTTCCTTTCGTTAATTAAATCTTGTAACGACTAAAAGAGCAAAACATAAAATGAAAGTAGCATTGTCAAAAACCAAATCATTGTCAAAACTTTACTCTACCTAACCAAAATCTTACATCTTTAGCTTACGTCTTTGTTTTTAATCACGACTATTCGGCCTTCAACAGCAGGTGCCAATCTACAGCTGCTTTTCTCCATATCTTCTACAACGTTCCCTTGTCTCGATAAGGAAGGTCTGGGGGAAAGGGAATTACATCTTTCTAGAGACGTAGGGCCAGCATTTATCTCGTGAAAGGAAGTCATTGATCGAAGCAGGCTATGTCGCCTGGACATGGTTATAAGTGACTGATGATGTCTTGAATTTCGTCTTGTTTGACCAGTCACCACCTCGATGGCATGAAAGTGATTCTGAATTGCTATGCTTAACTCCAGACATTGATCTGAATCGGCGAGTACTTCTGCAGTAGCTAGACAAGTATATCCATCGTGCCCCGTGGAAATATACTCTTTCGTCACTAGACGGTAAAACTGGTGAGGTTGAACATACTCATCTCCAACCTTCAAAAACTTGGAGTCAATTCTTGATCCTGGAGGTTTGGACGGGTCGAAAGCAAATCGCAATCCTGCAATCTGGGGAAATCTCCCTTCCAGTTTGGGGTACTGACTTACTCCGTTTTCTAGCGCTTCAATTATTTGACTTCCGCTTACTTTGAGAACAACAAGACTATCCAGCATTGGAAGAATAGTCATTAGATCACGCATTGTGAAGGACCCGCTGGGATGAATACGACTAAAGAATCAGATGAATAAAATTAGAATTAACGATGAATTATTGTCTTAGATGAGATACATTAAAACTTCGGATATTCATATACTGTACACTTACTCGGAACGAAGAGTACCACTATTCAGTAAAGCACAATCAGCATTGCAACTAGCAAGCATTATGTCACACACGAAATTCCCTAAATTAGATTCCTTCGTTCGTACTGTTTCAAATAAGCCGTCTAAATCAACGTGGAATTCTCCGAGTACATCGTCCATTTTTGTACTCATCATTTCTATACAAGTAAAAATACAATACATGCTATAAATAACTAGCTCACACACATTAGCATAAACAAACAGATAACCAAGTTTTGCAGGAAAATGGCAGCAAAATAAGCTCAATTTCATACCTATATACTTCGAAAGCTCAGCTTTCAACGCTGGATCTTCTTCATGATCCGCAGTTACTGAAATTCTTTCAATATTGAATTGAGGATTGTTGTTAGCATCAGTAAAACTCACTGTGATTAAGCTGAAGTCCCTAAAGTCCGTTCCACTTTTCACCACGTTAATTCCTTTGATCTGTTAATTACATTAATCAAAACGAAAGTTAATTGTACACACGTGGCCATTATCAAATCAAAAACTTCTCTAATAAAACTTCTCTAAAACATTATTGACCCCTTACATGCTTAATATCGTATACGTGATCGTGCCCTCCTAAAATTAAATCGATTCCTTCGGATAATTCAGCCAATCGACAATCATTAGGGAATCTCATGTGAGTAAGAGCAATTATTACATCGCACCCTTCATTTTTTAGTTTCTTTGCTAGTTCATTTCCCATTTCAACATAGTCCTTATATATGACAGCTTCTGGATCAATTGTTGACAACGTTTCTAACCATTCCAGTTCTACCAAACCCATCTGTTGACAACAATATCAAATCATATTACAATAATGATTAAATCAAGTAAATATAATGAATTTTTTATGAGAATAATGCAGCAGTTATACCAATCCAATTTTCTTCCCATTTTTCTCCAGGACGTAAGTAACTTTTCCATCACCTAATGGAGCATTCGTTTCCTTATCTATAACATTAGACATCAACCATGGAAAGGTAGTCTTTTCAACAAGGTCCGCAAGACAGTCTACTCCAAAATCTGCAAAAACAAACATATAAATTAAATTAATAACACTTATTACTTCATTCAAAACTAACCGAACTAAATACAATCATGATTATTAATATAACATAAACTAACGGCTTGAAATAGAAAGAGAGTGGTACAATTATTTACCGAAATCGTGATTTCCATAAACTGCACATGCGGTATTTACATGATTTAATACTGGAACCATTTGCTCCCCCTTCGTGAATGTGGACACTATAAATCAACATAATAACACCTCAATTGAAACTGTCAAACTACACAGAAGTATAAATAGCATAATATATCAATACCCAAACATAACTTAGGTATCTGCTGATACTTACATAAACTGGGAGCAAAACAATCTCCACTGAATAACACTACAGGATCCAAATGAGCATACTTCTTAACTGCTGTGCAAAATCGCGTTGCTCCGCCAATCGGTTCCTTTTTCTGGCTCTCGATGTCATAGACATCATTGAAGTGGATGAGAGTCAGGGCTTTCTGTTGACAAATAAACAAAAAATTAAATATTAGAAAGAGAGCAATAAGTGAAAGTTAGTTATGATTTATCTAAGTAATTCTACAATCCTAGTTAATTATAATACACTTTACACATAGTCTTATTGTTAGTTAGCCTTTTAAAATTCAATCATACCCTACCTCCTTTGAACGTCTTTTACCCAAACATGTAAAACACGACATAATAATAATAATTTGTTGGCAATTCAACTAACGATAAACAGACTAACTAAACACACATTTAAACCCAACTCTTACTTCACTCTACTGTCTACAAGTACTTTCTGGAATTAGCCGGTAAATTGACAATCGACCGGTTAAGCCTCTTGAGCTACAGTTTCAAATAACAATGCCATAAATATCAACTTGACTAGCTATAAAAAAGTCTAACAATTGCAAACGAAATTCAAACAAAAACGCTGATCCACAAACAACTAAATTTAAACTAACCGTTAATACAAGAAGAAAAAATGAAAATAATTTAGTATTTTGGTACCTGTCGCCCAGATTCTGACATGATGTTGAGTTTACAATTTTAGATAACTATTCTTTGAAACACGCTATCTATTTTTAAGGTACTTCAAACTTCACTTGCAGCGTAGTTTACTCCTTGTTCTTGTTACTCCACGAGAATCTTGAAATGCTCAATTAGCCACGCTCATTGAAAATAATGACCAATAAAAAAATTTAACGACGATGGTTACTCCACATCCGCCTCCTCCTATTAATTAATCAATTAGCAACGAACTCCTCCTCAATTCAATCATGCATCTTCTTCCCCTTCTTCTGTAACGATTAAAGAAGTCTCGTACATGAACTTCCCAGCGCAGCGTTTCCCCTTCTTAATTGTATTGTTGATAAGGTTTGTTGAGGTATAATATATCACTTAATTCACATCCAGATCTCACATAAATCGTCGGCTTGTTGAATTCCTGATCAGTAGTCTGTATCTGCAATTTAAAAAAGAAGAAAAAAAGCCCATTTAGTCATATATTTGGAAACGTACAAACAACAAAGTAGAGAGCTCAAAATTAATATACTCATTTAAACTACTCTTGTTTCTTTCAAAACAAAATACCGAATAAATACCAAAGTAGAGGGAAAAATTAACTTTTCTTTTCATGTACTCCAACCAACCCAAGCTTTTAAACTTACTTTGTAGAAGTTAAAAACTGAGGGTAAGGAAAGATCGGAAACTGTGGCTATAGTCTAGAGCCAAAACACGCACTATTATTATCTTATCTCTAAACCTTATCTTAAAAACTACTAATGATCGAATTGAATGATAAACTAAACTTTTTTAACTTTCAAAATTAAATCCAAATCGTTTGCACCTGAAAAGAAAAAAACTACCAATTTTGGTTTGGATTGTACATATACCTATATGATGGTTTGATGATAATGATGAGTGATAGTAGTGATTGATGATAACAACAAGACGATCGATCGAACCAGCAACAAAAACACCTGACTAGAAACAAAGCCAAGGAAAAGTGTGCGTTTGTTTTCCTACATTTTTCTTCAACTGTTCTTGCCCTGAAGCCAGAAACAAGATCAAAAGGATGAAACCAGTTTTATTGCCTTTTTCATATTATTCCTGAATATCTGATTGTCTGCCGATGAGGATGATTGTTGATATTTTTGTGATTGTTGAAAAATATTAAGTGTGTTACTTTGTTCATAGCATGTTTGATTGTTGCCCTGTCTGTCTGTACTACATACTATGAATGAAGTATGTAGTAGCAAGCGGCGGATCGGCAATCCCTGCGCTTCTGCATTCCTTGCAGGTAACCTCGTGTCTACCTCTACGCTGCGCTGCTGCTATGCTAGACGCTTGAACAGCTTCGATCGATTTCAAAATGAGTCTAAAGCCATGTGGCGCTTCAGCTCATGCAAAAATGTGAACTGAAGTTCTTCTAACGCTTCATTCGCCAGGAAAAGATTTTTGGCAATACCAAGCCAAGCCAAGAGACGTTCTTTCTCAAGTTATTTGAGCGTCATAAGTCCTGAGCAGCAGCGTCGTAAGATAAGATACATGTCCATCTCATATCTCTCCTCAAGTAAACGAAATTACTAATTATAGCTAATTGCTTCTGGCATGGCACAAGATAAAATTACATTCTTCAATAGATTCCGTCAATACGAATTTATTCCTGTAGGTTAGGCAGACAGACTAACAGATTTAAAGGAATCGAAAATCCAATTAACTTTGGAAGACCAAAAACTTTACTTCCCCACACCTAAGCAATGAATCGGGTTCGGTATATTACCTATATGAATTATGACATGCCCGTCAACAAGAGAAGGAAAATTCCGTAGTTCTAGTTCCACCACACAATCTTATTGATGGTTTTTGATTTAATTAATGCTAATTGTTAGTTTGATGAGTCTACTATGAAAATTACCACAGAAAAAAAGTATGCACATCCTCATGTAGTAACTACTTATCATTAGTAGATATGAAAGTATATTATATTTGAGTTCTAATTTATTCTCATTTCCCCGTGTCACCGTCACATTGCAATGCTACCTCTATTAAGGCTTAAGTGAAGGAATAAGGTTAAAAATTACGAAGATAATACGATCTATGAACGAACTGGAGTAAATATTTACAATTACAATCATCATCGTTTGAGCGTGCTATACTATTTATTACCATACTTTTCCACTCCACAACTTTAACGTGAACTAACACGATCACAAACAAGGTAAAATATCAGATTATTAGGCATCTCTCTTATCTTATCACGACTGAAGTTAACGTGATTGCTGCCAACAGCAATCAAGTTACGATAAACTGATTTGGTGAATGAATGCATGCAAGCATGCATATGAGAGCTCTGTGTGTATAAAGTTAGTTATGTACTTGGGTTAAGTTAATACAATTTTAATTAGCGTTTGCACATTAAGTAAGCAAGAGAAAGGTCTCCTACTCCTTTTCTTTCTTTTTTTTTAGGTAGGAGGCCTGTCTCCCTTTCCGGCACATGTAGGTCTACCTTCCAAATGTCATTGTTCCTTTTTCTTCATGTATGTATCTGTATCTCTAAAGTTGCGAAACACAGAGCAGTCTACCCACAGTAATTTTTTGCTTTTTTGCACTTAATTTCCATTCGGATTATACTTATGCCACCGTTTCATGAACTTCGAATAATAAAATTATAACATGGAAAATCCAAATACGTTGAAGCAATGATTATGAATGACTATGACTATTACTATGTCTGTTACGCAACTTGTTTTATTGCATTAGTAGTTGGCCATAGCAATGCGATCCTACCCTACTTGCCTTATGTTTTTTTTGCATTATTTCCCTAACATTACTTTATTTTACTCTTTCCCCATTTTAGCTTTTTTATATCAAAATAGTTTTTCTTTTCTCATAAATAAAAAGTTAAGGTTAATTCGCCAGAAAATAGGTGAGTGCAAATTTTGTTTTTGTTTCTACCTTAATAATAAAACACTAAACAAAGTAGTAGTATATTATCTGCAACAATGTTTTTGCAAGTGGAAACCAGCAACCAACCGCTTCTCCTTCATGCCAATTAGCCATTCACCTTGCCAAAAACCCTCTCGTCTACTTCATCTCTCTTCTCCGTGCACGATGAATTTGTTCTCTGCAACTATGTTTTATACTTTCATCTAATATGTAGCAGTCTCGTTTTCGTTTCTCCTTTTAGTCTTTTCCCAAAGAACAAGAAAACGAAGCACCAATAAAATAAGTAAATTAACCAAGACTCTTGCTCTTGGTGCTTGGAGAGAAGGAGGAAAATAAATATCTCACTCACTTACACTTTGCTTTTATGGATTTTCTCTCTCTCTGTCTCTCTCTCTGTTGGAAGGAAAATTGGAGAATGCCGCAACCCGCAACGAAAGCCAGAGCAAATCTGTATAGGAGCAGTAGCAAAAACAATATGTAATGAAAATGAAATGAGAATACCGAATGGGAAGAGAATCTACATCAGACCAGGCAGACCGACAGTGAGAGGAGAGCTATAGCTGTGTAGGCAATAATAGCAATAGGCATAGGTACATATATCTACAAAAATTTCAGCAAAAGTCAGTCGGTCTCTTAAAGTTTTCTGACTATGCCTTCGAGTTGTTGAGAGTCTGATGCATTTTTTATGCACAGTAAGGCACATATACATATATATGTATGTATGTAGAATGCTCATGTAAAAACGATATACATAAAACCTCGAATATGTATTTCGCTGGTTTGAATTGTAAGAGAGTTGCAACTGGGCCGCAGCCGGAAAGAAAAAAAGGGTTACTGCTGTAAATTCATATTAGAGGAGGAGGACGATGGATAACGAGATATAGCCGGATATACATTGTTACATATAAAGTATGCATAATGCACTATGTATATCAAAAACTCTTGCCCGGATGATATGTGCTTGCCTTGGTGTATAAGCATATATTCTTGAGCAAAATGTTCGTGCAATAAATACAGCGGTTTGAGTATAAGGTAATGGTTTTCCTCCTAAACTAAACTATATATAAACCCATTGGTTTTGGCTATTTTTTTAAAAAGGGAGATCCATGTATCATCCCATTTGCTGTAGTGTCTTGTCTTCCAAAAAGATAAAAATGGGATTTCGCCTACTTTGTTGGATTTTTATGATTATTGAAAGAAGAAGGAAAAGGAGGATATAAAGAAGGAGCTCTAGAAAAACTAGCTCGTATTATAAAACTCGACTCCTATTATTATGGATAATTTGGCATTTTGGCAAACATGCATGACAGCGTTATTTGTTTGCATGGAAGGATTAGATTAGAAGAGGATTATATGTATGTTTTTTACAACAATGCTGGACTGGAACTCTATTTTCTATGCCAATTCTATAGATCCCAGAAGGTTTTTCGCACCACGCGACGATGCAATGCATGTGATGAAAGAAGATGGTTGAGTTGAATTGACGTATGCTCTGTTTCATAATGTACGTAAATCCTTGTCGGTGTCCTCATCCTTTCATCGCCAACAGCAGCCTAGTATGGCTGACTCTTAATTTTGACGTATAACAAGCATAGCTAATAGAGTTCGGGAAGAGTGAGCTATATAATTTCATCAAGAAGAAAATTAGGGAGTTATTTGGATGGATATAGAAAACCCTTGCGAAAATTTGAGAGGTTTATCGTACCTCTCCATCCATCCTTGTTTTGCCTTTGCCGTTTGCCCTTTAAAAAAGTGGAAGTGATGAGAGTTTGTTCAGGGGAGAGAGGAGTCGGGGAACTGACAAGAGGGGAAAGCAAGCAATAAATTGTACATAGGTAGGTATACATCTCTTCAACTTGTGAAATTGTACTTGTGAATGTTTTAGAGAAGTAAGTAGTAGCAACAAGAGCACAAGGTTTATTTATGCATTGCCCTGTTTGCTCTCATAGGGCATGGTATTCGCTTTTATTTGCAGTTTTTCTCTCTTCACTTTTTCCTGCAGTTATTTTAGGGTGGAGTATATGAGTCTACGAGTTTCGTAACATCTCATTCCGATCTGTTTACTTGGATTGCGAAAAAAGAAGGTAAAATGTCCTCATATGCAATGGAAAAAAGAAATCTGGTTTGAGATTGGGATTCTCCAGTTCCAATACCAAGGCATTTGGTTGATGACATCCTACGTTGTTCTCATCCTTCTCATTTACGACACTCCAAGATAAACATCCAGCTGCTATAAAATTCTAGCGTTTTTATAGTTCTTTTGTCCTTGCCATTTTGGACGCATACAAGCTAAACCGATTACGCTTGACTTTGTCTCTCTGTTTGGGTGGTGTATAATTCTGTGTCATGGAGAGTCATGGTCATCGTGGGATGGTAGGATGAGTCATTATTCAGACATAGGTATATATGTCACATTATTGGGCATTAGCGATATCATATAATTTTAATAGAGCAAGTGGAGTTCCTACTCGATTTCAAAATGAGTTATTCTTCAACTGCATCTGCATTTTTTAAACTTTAAGAAATGTGTACACTTATGATCATGATGAAGTTGTTATAAAAAACAGGTTGAATTTGACATTATGTTCTTATGTGGTCGTCTTACATCCTATCTTGCTTCAGTCATACATGTGTACAGACATGTGTTTCTTGTTTCATAGCATCTCGAGTAGATGTTTTACAAAAAGAATTAGCTGCTTGTGTGGACAATTACAACCAAAAGCAATTACAACTTGACATTAAACTCCATATTTTAGAGAAGCTTGGCTTGTACGAGCTAAAGTAGAAATAAATATCATTCATTCTACGAACTTGTTTAAAATAGTTAAGTGAAGTATCTGTCTCTATCTATTTTTTAATATATTCATTAGTATCATCAGTGCTCATTTAAGAAGAAGCTGAGCTGTTAAAAATATCATCTTGCACAGCATTGAAATGCATTCCTTTGGCTGATCTTCACAAATTGTTAGCTGAATTTAAGAATTGGAAAAAGCTTAAAGATGAGTTTGGCAGCTACCTACATGTTTCTTTCACATACGTACATAACGATGTTTTCTTCTTAAGATATGATTCGTGTGCCAGAAACCCATGCCCCAAAGACTTTTCTATGTAATCTGAACTGAACTATGCAAAACTTAATTTTTCTGAAAATGAATCTCTAGGAATTTTGGTATTATTTATTCACCCGAGCTTGCCATTCTATACGGCTTAGAGAACAAGTTGAAGTCGACGCTGCGCTGATGAAAGACGTACGGGTAAGCAAGCAGGTGTAAAGTGTAAAGCTTGTTCGCTTGGAAAATTACTAGCTGTTGAAGCTGAAGTAATTTACTCAGCAAAATCATCGTAATCTCATGCTCCCGTGCTAATCTCACTTCATCCTTTTAAAATCCATTTTTCATTACAATATAATATACCTAATCCCTGTCTTTTGTGGTGAAATGAGTTATGTTATGAGCTTCATATATGATGAGGATTCAAGTTGATCTAGCAAAGATCGAGGAAAAATTAGTAGATGAGTCTTTATCAGTTCTTTCTACTATAATAAAGGATGAGGATGATGTTGTAAACATGTTTTATGAAACGAGATTGTTAAAGATTGTAGCACCGTGGGTTGGGATGAGTTGTGGCATGGGCGATTATTTTTGAAATTAAGTTTTTTATCCTCTTTTGTAAATATTTTGATCAAGATGTACAAAAATATGATTCAGTTGAAATGGACTTTTTTAACCCCGAGATGGAGAACCAAAATAATATTTCTTGCTCACAATACAATCGGCTTGGCAGTAATAATGAGCAGTGAGCTTATTTTGATTTTATCTAATGCCGGAAAGAAACGTGTCCACTGCTGACGTTCACATCCGTAGATTGATGCGGATACTGCAGAATTTTCTTTTTACAATTTGAATAAAAGACCAATTTATTTTCGCGGACGAATGAGATAATTAAAGGGTTTCATCTCTCGTAATTGGTTACGACTAAATTGGTGCCAGATTGAAGGAAGCCCCTGCGCAAGGAATATCAGAATGCGATTGAGATCAAGAGTCACGAGCTCAAATTCATTTTAAATATATGAACAGAGATGCAGATGAATCACACTAAAGGAAACTTGATTTCAACAAGCCCAAGTCCAAACCGAGACTCAAAATATGCAATATGAAATGATTCATTTTATGTTTACATCAGCATAAAATTCGATTGTTATTTCTGCTTAGAATACAATGTATTTTTTATTGTTATCGCTTTATTTCTCATCTCACACAACAAAAACAATCATCGCAAATATGTTAAACCCTTTCATTCAGTTTCTTTCTCGAATATATTTTTTTTAGCTTTCAATTCATCAACAAACTCATAAGTTTTCTCTAGATATATTGCGGTAAGTAAGTCTAATATGTACATTATTTCTATACATTAATCTTGGTAAATAAAGCTCCACATTTTTACACGTATTTTTACAGTTACTTTTTTCTCTGTACAGTTTTATTTAAATGGTAGTAAAATGGTATATTTTATTAGTCCTCTAGTAGATAGTTTCTGTTTTTCTTTCAATAACATAAAAAATTATTTTAATTTTTAACGATAGTTCCTAACATAGTAATTTTCTAACGAGATTAATATCTATGCTAATTTTATTTGATAGTCATTTCTGTTATCTGTGTCAATTTACATAGATTTATCTACATGCATGCAAACTCGTTGTAATTAGGATTAGGTATCTATTTCGTAGTTTTTATAAATTAGGCATGCTTTACATCTGGCAGAGTAAGGAGCTGTACAAAGCACTATTGTTTGTTGACGTTAATAAAGTCGATAAGACTGATTTAAGTAGTTTTCTTGTTTTACCGATAATATGCTATTAATTAAGGGATTTGTCAGACAATTTTGGTATGAGATTCTCATCTACAAACAGGCTTACAGGTAAAAATGTTAAATAGGACTAACCATGTAGCATAATTATTTACTAATCGCCTCGTCAATTTAATAATTACATATTTACAAGAAATAACGGAGGTAATCATTTGGTGGATTAAAACATGTATTGGTTTTACACGGGGGAAGAACAGGCGTCGATTGCCTACCTAATTAATGATGACCTCGAATTCGAATTTAAGTCTTATTATTATACTCGTATGTAACGTTCTGCTTTAAAACTCCTGTACAATGTCAATAATACAATATTTTAATATTATTCAACTTTATACAAATAGTGCTATAATGGTGGCGCAGATTCCAATTTTTAAGTTTAGAATTAAATTAAATTCAATCGTTACTGGGAAATATCTCTGGGTGTTACGTATACGATTAACACTTCGAACTTTAACATCAGCAAGTTAACTGCACTGAAAGTTAAAAATCGAGTTTGTAATTTTAAATCTGTAACTGGCCTTGGAAATTTATTTTGAAAATATTAGCCTTTTACGTTAAAAAACGAAAGAAAATCTAAAAGTAATTTTGCATATTATGCACCTTTCATTTCGCATTTCTTCCCCAATAATGTACATTAGTACAAAAGGAAAAGCTTAAAATGTTACAGCAAATGGATTGTTAACTAATTTTCTTGTAATCACAATAAAAGTTAAAAATATTTCTACTCTGTTGGCTATCACTATTTATGTATCGGAGTTGGGGACCCGGCCAAATTTTACGGTTTTTAGTTCTGTTAGAAAAATTCGGCTATCGCGTTCTCACCTACCTACCTACCTAATCCCTATTTGGCAACCCCATCCACCCAAATATAACGATTAAATTCTAGCTTTCTAGCAATAATTTTTCTTTCTTGTTTTACTACGGCATAGTATTAGTTAAATTTTATGAAACCTTCTTGCAATTATTGGCACTTTAAGTCACCGACGTAAATACATGTTAATAGTTTTGTTAATTTAATAGCTTTTCCCTGTCTTTATTAATAATGCTGCAACGGTAAAATATTGTTAGGAAGGAACCCACTTTTTTACATGAAAAGTATACACACAGCTAAAGCTAATTCAGCAAACAATGGGAGCAAATTAAATACTTTTTTAATTACATATATTTAATTTTTAATAAGAAAATCTTTGTACATGCTGTATTATTGAAAATTATCTTATTCTTGTAATAAATATCACGAGATCAAAAATTAAATAATTAGGCAATGTTAATTAACTAGGTATGTACAAAATAATCGAAATGGATGATAATGACTTCCAAACCTGAGTTCCTAAATACTTTTTTATAAGTTTAAGTGGAAAGGTTAGCTTTACTCGTTACACAACTCCCTTCCTCAATTATTAGGCTGGACTATAGATAATTAACTAACTAAATTATAAATATTTCCCTTACTAATATTTAATCTTAAATAGGTGTTATAAATTTATATATATATTTATCTATAAATCTGCGCGAACGGATGACTCTTCCAGCGAAATGAAACAAGTTACATTTAATAATCGTGATCGTTGATTAAGGTAAATTTTTAGTTGCTAGTATTCTTTTTACAGCCAAGGACCCATTTCCTTTTCCAATATCGAGACCGCATCGTGTCGTTCCATTAGTCTTAAAGCATTTAGTAAATCTGTGATTGCCTCCGGTTTCCGATTCCGTACATCCCACAAATCCAAAATGTATTCGGTTGGACTTGGTTTCAGCGTGAGGTAATTCGTGTACCTGGAGGAAGAGAAAGTAAATTCGTACATGTAATTTCCGTTCCCCAACCATTCATTTTGTAATGGACGTATTTAAAGTAAGACAGGCTTATAGTCTGGTTTACCTATCAACACCCAATTTCTGAGCTAAGAGCCTCCAATCCTTTCCGGTGGGATGAGGTTGATCCAAGCAATGACATAATCGTTTCTTCAACGTGTGCGGTAGCCTAGATAAGGGACTTCCTGGCTCTAGCGTGGCCATCGAGCTACACCCACTGCTTGTGGTCACCGTGGAGGATCTCGGGGCCATTGTCACTTCCGGCGAGGAATTTGATACACCCATCGCCTGATTAGATCGCGATTTCTGTAGACATTTCAGAACGTAAACATTGGATTCAATCAATTACACTCCAATCCAACCAGTCAACCTCCCATGTAGGTAATTGCTTAAGTCATTATCATTAGGAAAATTAGCTTTGCTTACCATACTCCCTACTTCTGTCCTGATTCGGAATGTCAGCTTCTGCAGATTCACGTGCTGGTACGCCAGTAGTCTGAAGCAAATCGCGGAAATCTTCCTCTCCGTTTTCTCCAATGTAAAGGTGCATTGGAGATTGGATTGTCGGGAGCCCCATACACGGCTAAATTCCAGTTCCTGCTTGGCATTCCCCCGTTGATTATTACCACATGGCATGTCGTCAATCAGCGAGAAAGTCAAAGGGAGAAGAAAAAAACAAAAAAAGAAACACGATACATTAGCTTCAAGTCTTAATCAAACATTCTCCCATCACTTCATTTTTTTATGAAAGCAAGCTAGACTGGAAGAAAAAATAAGCAACTGTCATGTATTTATCCATCATAATATATTAGCCCAGGATATCCACTCATTTCCTCATTGTCACCACTTCTCTCCCTCCGCGCCCTGTCTTCATTTTGCATAAAATAAAAAAGCTGACGAGCCGACTAACAACCTTCATCATCATCATCATATCATCATCCTTCTCCCACACGCTGTGCTCTGGTGGTGAATCCTCTATTTTTCCCCTTATCATAATGATGTGATGAAACAAGTTTCAAAGACTTCAACCAAACGCCAACGCATCCCAATTCCGAATGCGCGACAAGGAATAACGCATGTTTATTCTTTGTAATTGTGATAATGGGCTTGTGAGATGCGATCACTTCTTTCCCTATAATAAACACGCATAATATCCATGTTACTTGTTACACTGTTGTTAAAAAAAGACATTTTTTCCCAACTATTTTTTATTTTATTTTAGGAGAGTAGTCACTGGCAGAGGCAGCCATGCTCTCTGCTGGCTAACGTTAAATAAGAAGAGGAAGAGAGAAAACTGGCTTAACAACTCAATCCCAAGGGATATTACAATGTAAAAGAAATAAGTTTGTGCCGGCGACGACGACAACGACAGCCTAAAAAGACGACATCACCATCATCATCATAGCTTTATATGCATGGGATGGAAAAAGACAGAATAATGATATGATTTATGACCAGGGCTACATTACGGAAGACATTTTTTCCATGCTTGATGGTGATGGGAGCTGAGTTGGCGTTGTTAAAGCTTGTAAATGTAACAACCGTTCTTTTGATCTTCATCCTTCTTACATTTTTATACGAAATGTTTGAGAGTTGTGATTGCTTCCATGCATATTTTAAATTGGAGCTATAAGCATGTTTTCGCTGAATAATATTATTGGGAATTCCTCTAGACTTCTGTAACAGTGAAATAAAATGAGATGACAATGATGGGAATGGCGTGGATAAATGGAGCTCCTTTTGCAATTGCCAATTTTCCTTGAAAGATTTAGGACACTTGAGTCAATTCACTACTAGGTTTTCTGTCCTGAAATGAATGGATGTATTTTTACGAATGGGAAGGAAAAGGGAAGTAAGAACGTGGCACGTGGATTTCCACAATCATAAATGTATGAAAAATGCAAACACGCGACAATAGTAAACATTCACATCATCAAAATTCTCCAGCAACTTTGTTTCTTCTCAAACAACAAGTTTGTTCTGAAGAAAAAGCTTCCCAAAGTTTTAGTTATTTGTATATGATTATAAAATAAACTTTCTTTTTCAGACAGGAAACAAATTGTTCTCTGAGAAGGTACAAACTACAATAATACAGCTTGGCTAGAGGTATTCATCATGAAGGTTGAGGCATAATGATATAAAAGTAATGCGGAGAAATGCTTGGCTTCCTAAGAAAGAAAGTTTTTCTCTGAAAACCTTGATCCTCATCATCATCCTCTACATTTTGTTTGTTGACAAGTCTTTTAAAATATTTTCAAAACTTTGCCTGTGACTACTTTGAAGGTGAATGACTTGGTGATGAAAAGGATGATGATAAATAAGTTTAAAAAAGATGTTTCAGGTTTTGCGTGGCTTAACTTTACAGCAGCAGCAGAAGCCACTTTAATAGGAACAGGAGGAGACTGCTGAGCTTATATGTTGTGAGGAAGGAAACACAACAATAACGAAGCAAACAACAAATTTGCAACAGAAGCAGATTTAACTTTAACTTTCTCTCTAGCTGCTTCTGTGAATGTCATTTTGGTAGTTGGAATAACAGATTTAAAGGAATATAAAGTTCTTTATAGTTCTGTTGTTGGAATATTTGACTTTTATTACACGAAGAAATATTACATTTTTTGAGAGAAAGTTTCATTGTAGAAATTGGGAATGTTGGGACATTGCATTATTATACTAAAAGAGTGAATTTTTTTGCAAATATTTTTCATTCAACAAGTTCATTCGGACTATACGGATGACTGAATAATACATGACAGATGCTCACTGGTACTTTGACAGAAAAAACACTATTTTGAACGAATGCAAAAAATATGCTAACCTGATAGCTTCCTTTGCATTTCCAGCCGGCCCCCACGTCCTCTAAGGAAATACAAAGATTGTCACCGCCATCTTGGAAGAGTAGACTTCGTGGCTTGTCCAACATTCTTCCACCGACACTCTTCTCCTGGGAAATGACTCGCTGTAATAATGTTTAAAAATGTACAAAATTATAATTTTTATTAAGGATGCCAGTAAAAAACTTCCCACAAAAAAAGTTTAATCTACCAAGGACAAGGAAGGTTTCAGGTTTCTTACCTCAAGCGCTGCTGTCGTATCATCTAAAACGTAGACTCGGATCGTGTACTCGGTTGCAGAATTTGGATTAACTTGGGCTGGGGCGAAGGCAGCAAGTCTCAATGTTTTCACTGCTTTCTTCCCCGTTTGTGACTCTCCCACTAAGGCAAATTTTTCTAGACGATCTGTCACCAAAAATACTTGATTCGTGTCCAGTTGAAGGAACACAGGCGTGTGGATTGTTTCCTCACCGATAGTTACTAATTTCTATTAAGATAGATCAAGCCAAGTATTAGTTTCGTATTCTTCTTGTACCGGTAGTCATGATTGAATGATAAAGTGAAAGCACTTTATACCTCAGATGAAGAAGTTAAAATAGATGAATAAATTTTAACTTCTTCATCTGAGCTTTATACTTACCTTCCAACACCGGTAATTATTATCTGACGATGCAGAACTGGAACTGGACAGCGTTTCCTGTTCATAATGGTACAATGACACTACCCACCCTCCGTACTTTAACGCAGCACAATGTTGAAAGCTGAGGATGGCCGGTTTCTTCAAGGAAACGCTCCTTGGTCCACATGAAAGAACTGGACTGAGGAGAGTTTGTCCATCTAAAAGTTCATCAAAAACGAATTTAGGTTGGAGAAAAAAGAAGGATAAACTCATTTCAAGTCTGAGAGTTTAAAGCTGAACACGAAGTTTATGTAATGCATTATTGATGCGAAATTTCGTTAAAGCATATTTAGCTTCGAATAGAATAGACATGCAGTTTGGAGTTTCGTGTAAATAAAGTGAACTTTCTCCACAAGCAAAAATTCAATTTCGCTAACAAGCACGAGAGAAAAGAAAGAAAAGAAAAAAGGATCTCATGTCTGGTGTGTATCATATCATCAGAGATGATAATGTCATGCAACATGAGACGAGATTATTATGTGAGATGAGAGATTTGTTTTTCGTGTTATGTTATGTGTACGTACCTCTCAACTGTGGCCGATCCTTGTCCTCGGTGAGAAGAGCACAGAAGAGTTCCTCCGTCTTATTAAGAGCTCCCTCGGGGATCGTCAGATTCACTGCAGTGTCCTTCAGAGTGATCCGACATCCGGAGGAATTTGCATGTGCCCACGCTACGCATTCTGGGTCAACTCCTTCCAGCAGTAGACTTGCTGACGTTATCGAGTCTCGAAATAAATTTGTTCCGCCGCCGCCTCCACCACCACCACCGTTGCTTCCACCGCCATTGAGGTTAACCCCACCCATTCTCTCTGGAGAATCATCGTACAGGAGCGAGTTGGGTCGAGAGGGTCCAGCTAAAATAATTATTTTTTTTTGCAACAAGAAAACCAGAATAAGTCAAAAAGCTATCACGGGAAGAGGAGGAGATGGGTCACCATAAATTTACATTATTATTAAGGTCACTATCATCATCACAAGCCAACACTTCCCTGCCCTTTCCCCATTCACATGTCCATTACACATTTTCTCCTCTTCCCAGAAATATGTATACTACGTATACGACCGCACACAAACAAAAAGTGTCTTACGGTCCTGATCCACTTGGCTTTCCTTCCCGTAACTTTAATGCATTAAACATGATGCTGGTCTTGAGAAAATCTCATGAATTTTTAAAGAGATGAAGATTGAGGAAATAATCGCGAATGCCTCTTACCCCTTCCTGCCTTCACCTTCTTATCATCTTCATTCAGCAAATAGAAAACTGGAGTACTAACGAGGCACAAGCTGGAGAAATGAGGTTACAGAACTTTACTCTTACTTATGCAAAGCACACTAAAAACCACAAAGACACAAAAACAGACAGGAGAAGAGACAGCAACTCACAGTGACAAAAGTAAACCTGTCAGCAACACAGAATTCACCTTTGTGCAGTCCTCTACAAAAAGAGATGAAAACTGTAAAATCGTCACCAACTCAAGCAAAAGTCTCTGCTAAACAAAGAATTTATTTTTGTTCTCCTTTCATCAACGTAGGAAACAAGAAAGTGTAACGCATACAAAGAATATGATCTGGTTTTACCTTCTATGTCTTTTATAATGCATCAGCACTGCGACATTTTTAACTCCCTTTCGCTAATCTATCAAACAACGACTACTACTACTACTAAATAGTTGTGGAGAAAGCAATACAAATAAGAGGGGGACATTCCACACTCTGTAATTTCTTTTTCCGTAGGTCAGTCGAAGGAGAGACATTGTGCACTACCAAATTTGCGAGGGAAAGAAAAAGGAAACTAGTTCAATTTTCTTTTTTTGTCTTTGATTTCTCTGTTTGACTCCCACTTCCCGGCATGTTAAGAGGTACCTTGCACGAACATTACCTTTCTCCTTTTATGTTATGCTAGTCCAGACTGGCGAACATTTCTGGCGGCCAATTTTTTTTACCATGCACATGTAGCAGCATGGAAAAATAAAGCGTGGCTTATGTGTGTATTGTGAATAGACTGCCATACTAATATATTTTGGAAACAAAAGCTATTAGCTATATTTAATCCAGTGAAAATAGATATTTCTCGACAGTTATTCTACTAAATAACCCCAGTGCTCTACGATTTCTCTACCCACTTTGCATTATCCCTTTTCCACTCATTCTAGAATCCATCCATATAAATATGTATGAGGATGAGGATTCAAGGCTTACACACTAACCATTCATTCATTGATTGATCTAGACACAGTGAATTTAGTTAGCCTCCTTCCCTTTCTCCTCCTCTGCAAAAAAAAACGGTGAAAAGTTAACCATCGTTTTCGATAAAAAAAACGGCGGAAGGAGAAAGTACCAAAAAATTTACTTTTTTTCACTGCATGACATTATTACTACATTTATATAGCCTCCACACATGGGAATATATTGCTTGGCTGCTCCTCCTGAGCTGAACGTGCCACCGATATGCAACCTTACACACATGTGGAGCAATAAACGTAAAAGAAGTAGAATAAACTACTTCTCTAATTTTATATGCCTTTTCACTTTGTACCAATCCAATGATGACTGCGTCCAATAATGTTTTCCTCGTTTGGCCCTTTTTTTTACTAGTGCAGATTTTACTACCGCACCAGACCAGTGCCTACCCACTCCAGAGAAAGTTGGGTAGGTAGTTTGGTTTAGGTACGGTATATGCTTTCCTTCTGATTTTACTTTTACTCCCATGAAATATAAAAAAGGCTCTCCACTTTTACTCCAGAAGCCCAGCCAAGGTGTATGGTTTCACGTTCATGTATGTATGCATGTATGAAACTAGTTATACTTATATCCATGCACGGAGTAAAACAGGAGTAAAGTGAGGATAAAAATTACTCCATCGTTATCTTCCTCCTTTACCTTCTTTCCAATAAATATTAACCTAGCATGAACAAGGAACATTTTCCTTTTCCCTCCATAAAAATGGCAAGAGAAAGCTGGAAAAAGGCTTTCCAGTAATTCCCCATTTCAAGCCTGAGAGTGGGGAAAGTGTGCAGAGTTTGACTCCAACAATGTCGCCCTAGTCAAAACCCTTGTCTCACATTATGCTGGTTCCTTGCCTACAAAGGACTGAACTCAACTGAACTGATGTGTCAAGTGTGGCTGACATCAGAGCTCAGCGAACCAAGTTGATATGTGATATGCCTTCATCCACCTGAAAATTTCACTGACTAGGAGAAATACTTAAAGCTACTGAGCTGGGTTGGAAGGACTGGATTGGATTCATTGCTGCCTTTAAGAATACGTCCATAGTCTACGTTTCCTGGAGGAAAAATCACCAACCCACAAGAAAATAAAATTCGCTTTGTCAAATCAACTCGAACCTCTCCAATAACTATCCGGATGGACACTCGCATTATTGGCATTACTACATCACCCACTCTTTGTCATCATCCTAGCCTCCTCCTGATCATCTATATTATTTACAGACAGTTTCTGTCCTTTCTTATAGTCAGCCACCTACGCTATGCTGTGTGACAACCTCCTTATTTTTTCTGGATTCAATCAGTTCCATGCCAGTGGAGTGAAAATAAATCCGTTTTCCTTTCCATTCTTTATTTTCCTGTATCGAGGTCCTATCACATGGCATGACATGACATATATCCATATGTCCTATTGGGACGTGCATGACATTATACGTTACATGATAGATGTAATAATGAATGAATGAATGAATTTTCTTTGATGCTAAGAATTCTATCGTGATGTGACACATGCTTCCGCTACATTTCGCTTCCTCGTCATGTCAAGTCAAGACAGTGCTTTCTCCTCGTATTCAATTCTTATTCCTCCTGTTCTGATCTTGACTCCTAGGGCTATAGACAAGTCACGCTGAAAATTTCTTTTTTTTATATCCGTACAACTGAAATCCGCTAATTCTTTATGGAAGTTTGGCCGCTGTCCACCCAATTGAGTCAGCTCGGGATTAGAAAGCTATCATGAATATTTATTAAGGGAAGAGTGACAGGACGCCAAAGATTGAGTGAGTGGCTTAGCCTACACTTCTGCCGGTGCCGATCTGTAAGAATAGTCCACGGACGATTTAATATACTTTCTTCCAGACGTTAGCTAACTTTTTAACCAGTTGTGAATTTTAGATGCTCACAAACATGAATGCAGAATGGACTACGCATCGGACTTCTATCTCATTATACAATCTCATTTTTCAACCCTACGCATTCCACTTCCGCCTTTTCCATTATTAAATTCTTCGCTTCTACTAACACATGCTTAAAATTAACGAACTGGAAGGAGGAGTTGGAGAAACTCACAATCAGGGTTTTTGCCAATGTAAAAAAGGAGGAAGAGAAGACCGGTATAATTGTATTTTAAAAAGTTTCGTTTCCTTTGGAGAATTATTTTTCCCTCCTACGCACGTTCCTCCAATTCATTGAACACGGTGGGGAAATACTAGGGGATGACGATGCGAAGCATGTTCTTCTTGGGCTCGGACTCGCACTTTGTTCATGAATTCATTCCAGCCTGGCAACTGTAATCTTCCCGTCAAGTCCCAAGAGTTATGTTGCGTATCTCTTTCCCTTACAATTTTCGCTCTATTTTTAATACTTATCTCGTGTTGGACATGGGACGGGGGGCAGAATAAAATGGAATTTCTTATTTTTCAGCTAGCCTTTAAGTGAAAGAATTTATAAGTTGAAGAAGAGACTTACACGAACTGAAAGCGCTGGACACGCTGTCTGAGGAGTGAGAACGAGGAAATCTGTCTACAGAAGCGACCACTCCTTTCTCTCCTCCGTTTTTCCTGATAGAGCCGTCTCCTTCGGATGGACTTTGAATGGACAACGCAATCATGTTGTTGTTCACTACAACTGCTGCCGGGGACAGGGAACTGGAACCTATCACTGATGGCGTTAAGGGCTTCATTGGAACTGTGTTATTTGCGATGGTGGTGGTGCCATTTGACTGCAAATGGAGATGCGGCACGTCGTAGTGATGCTCGCTGTGATCTGTCGGAGAAAATAAAAGAGTTGATTAAAAAATAATATTAGCTGGATAAAGACATCAGTGTGATCAGATACTCATTTCTGGTATGGGGGACTGAACCGACGTAACACCTTGCCCCAAATATGTAGACAATTCGAAAAATGATACTTTTAAACTAGAGAGAAGTTCCATAATGCTCCCGTTATGTGAGCAATTTTCTATTTCCATCTTTAATAAACTCCCCAATATTCATTTTGAAAGTGTAAAATTGGAGAGGGAGATTTCAAGTAGAGCATGCTTGCTTGAGACAAGATATGCTCAATAAAAATGATCATCTTCACTATCCACTTCCTGCTCTTTTGACGGGTTTTAAAGAAAATTGTCCCCCTCATCGTCATCTCAAAAAGAATACGAACCAGTCATTTGAATAGGTTGGGGAGAAAGGGTAGTAGTAGGGTAGTGTATGGTCTCAATATGACCATATCACTGTCACTAACTATCGCCTTTGTCGATGAGGGTCCTCCACTCTTATTATGCAAGGCTGGAGAGGGAATATGAGGTAAAATTGAGAAATTAATTGTAAAGTGAGGAAAGCAATTTGTGGAAGTCGGTGGGAGGCAGTTCTCTCCATTTCCCGGAGAGAGAAAAGAAAACCCTTCTTTCAAGTCATTAGAGCTACCTCTTTCCTTCCCATTATAAAGTCTGTGTAGTTTACATTGGGCTGGGAACTTTTTACTGCATTGCATCCTTTGCAGTCCTCCTAAGTGGGAAGAATTAAGAGGATGCGGCCCGTTGCCAACTAGGTTTTCTAACAAAGTTAAGATGTAAACTTTTTTCCTCCTTTCTTTCGAATCTCCTCGACAGAAATTTCGTATTCTGTGTAGTGTCTACTTTC